>JACDOX010000286.1:482586-627510 GCA_014549065.1 Cardinalis cardinalis
TTTGGTGGATGGTTTTTCCAGAGGGACGGCCCCAGGCGGCCGCTGCCGTATCAGATCATCGACATCAGCGACCCTGTGAAGACACACCAGGTGCCACCATTAAAAACACCCCAGAGAGTCCTGCCACCCCTTCCCCAGCTGCCAGGCCACCAAGCTGGGCCTGAGAGACCCCTGCCAGCTAATCCTTCGCTGAGGTTCTCCCAGGTAACCATTGAATCTCTTCCATGTAATATTTACTCTGTGAGTGTCTGGAGAAATGAAGTGTTTTCTCATCTTTCCTGCTGCCCTTTTCCCACAGTATTTTCTTTATGTTTTGTGTGAGTTTAGAACTGTGCTGTAGAAAAATTGCCTTGTGGCAAGTGGGGCTGTGATCCTAAAATTTTGGATCCTGAACTCTGCCTTCACCACTCAAAAGACAACAGAACAAACACATTAGAGGCAAACACATCTCTGCAGCTGCCCAGGCAGAGGAGAGCTGCACAGTTTGTTAGTGAGCTGCCAAGCACAGAGAGAGGGTTTAGGGAGTCACGTTGCAGATGTGATGTGCAAGAGCAAAAGGTGTCTTAGCTTGATGTGTTTCTGCCCTGCCAAGGGCTGCATAAAGCACAATCTCTTTTTCCAGAGCACAGACACAAAAACCATTTCATGCAGACACACCTTTCACTGCAGTGCTTAAGTAGAGATGGTAAATATTTTTTATTTTTTAGTTTTGAATAAGATGCGTCTCAGGGCGATACACAGGGTAGATGAAGCTGTCTGTATTAAACAGTGCCTTTTCTTGTCCCTGGCTGCTCCCTTTTGGTGGCACTTTGGAGTGACTGTTTCTAAGCAAAGCACCCAGGCTGTTCSTGTTCTGGGTGTGGTACAAGGTGAAAATGAAGTGAATCCAGCACCAGGCTCCCACCTGCAGGAGCCCTGAGAGCTGCTTGAGACCCTTTCCTGGTGCTGGGTAGGAGGAGRCAGCTCTGAGACAGTGCTGGAGTGCAGGGCTTTGAAAAGGGATTGGAAAAATGTCAGAAACAGACAGGGATGAGAGAGGCTGCCCAGRGAAGTTGTCAGGGTGCCCAGAGCAGCTGTGGCTGCTCCTGTATCCCTGGAAATGCCCAAGGCCAGGTTGGACAGGGCTTGGAGCAGCCTGGGACAGTGGAAGGTGTCCCTGCCCATTGTGGCAGCAAATAAAGTGTTTCTAGATTTAATTTTTTCTAAGCCTCAACATTGTATCACTCAGGTTAGACCAACAAGGGCAATCTGTGTTTTATTTGCCGTTTTGTCTTCCCTTTCCCATGTTCCCAGTAATTTTCCTTTCCAGGGGAGTAAGGAACCCTGATTCTTTCTAAAATAAATTTTGTAGGGAGTCAGAAGCAATATTGATTCCTGTTGCTTGTCTTTAGCTCCAGTGGTCTTATTGTTCATTTTCTTGTATTCTCTAACATTCTGCACAATTCACAGTGGTCACGGGGAAGATTTCAAGTGCAAGTGCTTTTCTGCTTCTTAAGCAGAATATGGATGGAGAAAAGGCYTTCCAAGTAAAAGGGAAAGGAACCATTTGTCATTCTCATGCTGCATCTGCACCTGCCCCAGCCTCAGTGCACATCACAGCAGCCCAGTGCTCCCCTACAGCTCCTGTTCCTAAATCCTTGTGCTCCAAATGCCACCCAGAGTGCCAGGTGGAATGCCAGACCTGCAGGACTGCCACTAGCAAAGACTGACAGATCTGAAACTGCCAAAAAGCCTTTCAGCTTGGCAGCTCAAATGCATTGYGACAGTTCCTTCATCAAGCAAAATATCATTTCACCATTTTCAGTCTCTGCATGGAACACAAACAGGGGATCAGCTCAAGGCAGCCTAAAGAATGAGCAAGAATGGATTCTTTCAAAATTATATCATAACCTCAATACTGTCAGAAACAGCTACTTTCTATGTCAGAAGGACCAAAAAAACACTGTGTGGGGAAAAAATCTTTCATTCCTAAGTTAATTTTTTTYCCCTCAAATCTTGGAAGAAGGAAATTAGCTTAAGAACAGTTTGGGATAATAAATATAGATACTACTTCAGGTATTGCTTCAGCTCTCTCTTGGAAGCACATCCAGAAGGTCAGCAAGAGGAAGGACTTTAAAAATCCTTGCTACAYTGAGGATGTCACCCAGATGCTCAGTGCTGTAAATTACATAAAATTTCCTTCAGTTGTAAGTAAAATAGTTAAAAAACAAAGACAGCACAAAACAAACCAAACCAATCAACCAAACAAAAAATCCTCAGCGAATTGGCTCTTGCCAAGTTTAATATTTAATTATCTTTTGACTGAAAAACAGCTTTTCCTTCTTTCAGATGCTCTWGCAAGGCAAACAGTCTTTATTTATGGGCCAGATTCAGAGTCAGTATAAATCAGCAGAGCCCCATGTGAATCAAGGGAACAGTGCAGGTTTATCCTAGCCATGGGCTCAGTCCAGGCACTTGGATTTGATCTCTTGCCCTCGATTTTGGTGCTTTKAGCATTCAGTTGCTGCCTCTGACACTCTCATCCTCTTGTTACCAAAATATATCTCATAATTTACAGCTCATCCTAATGCCAGGAAATAGAACTTTTTTACTTCAAAATTTTACTGCTTAAAAAAGTGGTTTTACTTGTTCCTCAGTAAAACAGAGCTCAGCCCAGCTCTGCTCCTTCTGCCACAGTTATCCTGGCAATATCTCTCCTGTGACACCTCAGCCTGGCTGCAGACACTGAGGGCTTTCACTTTCTTCTTTAAAAATCTGTGGAAAAAAACTGGAATTTCATGCACCTAATGTCTTTGGAGCTGCTCAGTACAAGAATTCTGGTTTTCATTCCAATATTTAAAACAACACTTCCCCAAGCAGGGCCTGAATGCATTAAATGCCAGGTTGTGGATATCAAATGGACAAAGAAATCCATCCCTAAACTCTTTGTGAGGAAGGGCTGAAGCTTTGTAGGGGAAGGAGTGGGGGAAGAGGAATGAGGGGAGCAGAGCTGGGGTGGTGCCCTGAGCTGTGCTGCAGATTCCCAGCACATCAAAGGCTCTGCAGGGCCCCACATGAGTTAACACACAAAGTTTGGATTCTCCTGTGGCACAGAAAGAACAGAGAAGACCCTTCTGTAACCAGTCTGGGGGATGGGATTTATTTCTTCACAGAGCTTTTCCTCTGTTCCTTGGGTTGGGTGCTCCTGGTGGCATCTCCTTTCTATCAAGTGCTGCTCCATTTTGCTTCATCTCAGCCACCATYTATTCTCTATTTTTATCAGAGTTGCCTCCCTTTTTAAGTTTTTTCTTTCATTTACCCTTTCCTAGCAGCTTGCCACCACATTACACTTTCTGTCAGGACACTTGGCTGTTTCCTCCTTGAGGATATCTTAACCTGAGGACATTTTGAGTAGGCAATGAATGAATAAATAAATCAATCAGGAGTTGGGCCTGTGTACCCATCAATACTAGTAGTTGTTATGCAGAGAATTAAACAGAGGGTGGACATTATATGCAACTCTAAAATGTAGTTTATGGCAAATTTGAACTTATTATATATGAGATTTACTTAAGCTCATGTATTTTCATCCTTATCAAAATGCCTGTGGATAATCAATCTGCATTTCCTTCTTGAAAGAGCAAAAATTTGCCATGGAAAGTAAAAAGAACCAAAAGAATGCTCAAAACAAATAATGAAAAGTTGGCCTTTATTCAGGAGCAATTCATGCTCTGATTGCTTGTTTGGATCACATCTTTCAAAGGATCTTTAATCAGATTATGCTTGTAAGCTCTTGTTGTTTTCTTTAACTTTACCAATGATACTTAACTAAAAATAAGGAATAAAATTCCTTGGGCAAAGCGTGGCTATGCAGYTCCAGTAGTAGGAAGATCTGAAGTGAGTTTGGGGATAAACTGGAGAGATTTGTGTGCCCTGAGCAAGCCACTTAATGTGTCCCAGCTCCCCATAACGAGGAGAACAAACAGCCAAGTTTCCCTGTTGGCAGGGACCACCCAGAGGAGCCGCTGGCCCAGCCTGACAGCAGATGACTTCTGTTCTTTATTAATGGAGCCTTTAATTCCACTGAATGAAAGCACAGCAAAAAAAAATCCACAGATGCTCCCAATCCAAACCAGACTGGGGCACTTTGGTTTTGTGGCCATCTGAATTTCCATTTTAAAGTCATGTCAGGCATTCCCACCTTTCTAAAGAACTAATTCTACAAAGTTATGTATTGACTCTTTGCTGTTTCTATTTACCACCAAGTAAGCATCGAGTCCAGTAGAGATGTACTCTGCACTTCTAGAGCAAGGAATCAAGTCATAAAATCATGAAAATAAAGTATTAAATCTTTGGTTGAAAATTAGAGGGCCAGTTTATTAAAATAAGTTACTTTTTACTCACTTAAACTTATAAATTGCTTTTTATTCATTTAAAATTACTAGTCACAACATATCTTCAATTTAGGTTCAGATTAGGAGTTAGAAAGAAACAGTGAGGAGGCTGAGGTCTCAGTTTTACCCAGAGTTGTGGCTGCCTYCTGTAAGTGTTCAAGGTCAGGTTGGACRGGGCTTGGAGTACCCTGATGATGCCTTWAGTTTCAGCTTTTGTATTTTCCAGAATCTGTACTGCATTAGGATATAACTCTGAMCTTCAAATAAAGTGTTAGCAAGTTCTCCTCRCAGCTCAGGCACACAGAACAATCCTGTTCCAGCATGAGAACCAAGGATACCACTGCACCTTCWGGCCCAAAAGTGCAAACAACAGGGAATGGAGGAGAGCAGCCTGGGAGGGTGGGACTGCATAACCTGGAGCTGGAATTGGACAATTAACCCCAATATGGAAATGAACCAGAATTTATAAAAGTGTGAGAACTTGCGACGCACCGTCCATCTTGGGTCCATCTACATTAGAAATAGAATCAATGTAATCTCCRTATTTTAGGAAAAACACTGCACAAAGAAACTTTTAWTAAACTCCTGGCTGTCCATTCCAGTCAGATACTCTGAAAGCAAGAACATTTCAACATTAACCCACTATGGAAATGGACCAAAGTTTATACACGTGTGAAAACTCATGACTCATTGTCCATATTGGGTGTAGCCTTGGCCAGGCTCTTGTACTGCCCAAGGTGTATCCTGTGAAGGCCTTTTAATAAATACCTGCTGTATTCCTTTAAATCCTTTATTCTTTATTCCTTTAACCCTGTTCTCAGCAGCCTCCCAAGGCATCACTGGGACTGTGGAAGGTGTCCCTTAAAGCACTGGGTGGGCTTTAAGGTCCCTTCCACCCCAGCCCAGTGTGTGCCTCCACAAYTGTATGGCTTCATGTGAGCTGTGGCTGTGTGGAGGAGGGCGTGATGTCCCCTGTGAGAGCTGACAGGAGCTCGTGTTCCCTGCAGGAGCCCCCCAAGCCCAGCGCCCCTCGGAAGCCTCTCCCCGCGGACCCGCTGGGCCGAGCGCGCCAGGGCCCCRCCGGACGGCCCCGGGCTCTGCCCCACGCCAGCCCTGCCAGGTCAGTCCTCACCCTCGTGCCTTAGGACTGCAGCTTCTGTGCTTCCCATCTGCTGTCATCCTGCAATTTCCCATCTATTTGTAACCCTGCAGTTCAGCAGCGTACAACCCAAACTCCATGTACACGTCAGCTGCTGCTTCCCCATTTTGGGCAGACAACAATTCCTCCCCAGGCCTGGCCATCAAGGCCACCTCGGGGCCCAGAAATGCAAACAAAAGTGAGTTTTGGGGGGAGGAAACTTGAGGTAAATTATTTAATTAACTGAAGCTGTAATTGGAAGATTAACCCCCAATATGCAAATGGACCAAACTTTAAAAAGTGTGAAACCTGTGACCCATCATCCGATCATCCGTTTCTGGGTGTAGTCACTGGGGGGCTTCATCTGCCCAAAATGTGTCTGAAGCTCCTTCAATAAATATAACCCCTTTTAATTCCCTTAATTTTCCCTTTTCATAAAAGTGTGAAAATCTGTGACCCATCCTGCATTTCTGGGTCTAGTTCCTGAGGAGCCTTGTCTGCCCAAAATGTACCTGAATGCCCTTCAATACATATAACCTCTTTTTATTCCCTTGATTTTGTCTGGCCTCCGTTTTTAGGTAGTCCCCAAAAGGTATCAATCCCAACACCTGGATTTTAGCACTACAGCAGCAACATGGCTAAAATGGCTCAAGGAACTGCTGCAACAACCACTTCCAACATAATTTCCCTCTCTRATTTTACTTATCATGCTGCTTCTCACTGGGAGTGCACCAGCAYAGTTGCTCTGACTCCCACAGAATAYGAGGATTTATAATACCTATAAAGGCTTGACTGTAAACACCTGGCTGCATATTTACAAAACTAACCAATAAATAATGAATTTTCTCCTCAGACCCCCCAATCTGAATTAGGCTAAGAACTGAATGCTGTTAAAGTCAGCCACCAAAAAAGTGATTTCCTGTTCACCCATTTCCCAAGGAAACATCAGTTGACATCATCTGAAAATATTATCCAAAAGATTCAAAAAGCATAGAAGTTGTGCACTTCAAAAATATAATGTTTGAAAAAAATAATCAGGAAGTTGAATAACTACACCCAATGTTAGTGAGTTTAGTCAGTGCTGTTTTCTTACCCGATATTCCTCAGTTTCCTGTAAATAAAGTGAGCTCTAAGGAAAATAAAAGTGGTGTTTTAAGCTACAAAAATTTTACCAGTAAAGCACTTAAGTGCTCAGAAACATTAAAAATAGAATCAATATAGTCTCCTATATTTTAGCAAAATACTGCGCAAAGAAACTTTGATTAAACTCCTGGCTGTCCATTCCAGTCAGATATTCTGAAAGYAACAACATTTCAAGCTGACTCCTACAGCTTTTGGAGACCACATGGAATTCTGCCACATTACTGACATTTTTGATCAGGTACAAAATTGATGAGCACCCAAAGAAATGAAGTAACAATTTGCTGTTTTCTTTCTTTCCAACAGACCTGCTCCCAAACATCCAACACAGGTATCCAGGTCCAGCAACACTATGGATGTGAAATGAATAGAAAACCTGACACCTTTATTTTAAAAAGTGAAGACAGAAGTTTGCACTATCTTCAACTCCAGCTGGAGTTCATTTCTATGACAATACTTAGAATTTTTAATGTTTAAAACAGCATAATTTTTAAGAATTCTGAGCTACTGCCTTTGGTGCTGTGCTGTGCTATGGTGCTCTGTATACTTGCTCAGGTACTTGTAAATTATTAATTTATGTCGAATATTTATTACAGTGCAGTGCACTGTAGTAGATATTTTTACCATAGCTGAGTTTTCCTAAAAAGGAAACTTTTTTTTTGTAATATTTTACTGAACTTGAATAATTCTGCTCTGTTGGTCCTAYGTAGATTTCTTAGTTTTGTTCTTTAAGGGGTGCTGATGCAGATCAATGAAATGTGTAAACAGCTCCATCTCAATGGTCCTTACCCAACTTCTGAATAAATATGGCAGGGTGAAAAGACAAAATCTCTCCTGGAAGGGTAAAAAGACAAAATCTCTCCTGGAACTGGGTGAAATGCCCAATACCTGCACACAAGGTGTGACCTGTATGTAAGCAAAGGCTCGCTCTGTGTCTGCAGCTGTACTGTAATCTCAATTTTCATGTTACTGTTTGAGATCTCCCAGAAATCTCTGTGCTGAAAGAGGATGTATGCACCTGGGAGAAGTCCTCTCACTGAAGAAGTACTGTATATCACCAAGCTGTGGTGGTTTTAACCTCATTTTCCTCAAACACAGCCTGCTTAGTCCATATTAATGCAGATATCAGGCCTCCCTGTGCCATCTCCTTTTTGGTGCTTTGGTAATTAAATTCCACCATCTCATTGTTGTCCTGATTAGACTGGCAGTGCATTACACCCAGGGCTGGGGGGAAGCCAAGAATGACAAAGAATTACATTTAAAAATCAACTTTTATATTATTTCCTTTTGCCTCACTGCTCTGCTTATCACCTGTATTTTGCATATTTACTACTGTTTTGTATTAAACTTCTACAACGTTGCTCCAGGTTCCTTAATTCCCAAATCAAAATGTGTATTTTAATACATAGACTTGGATTATCCAAAAAGAAGAAGTTCATCTCTGCTCTGTGATTACACCTGATCTCTTCTGTGCCTTCTCAGAAGCACTGCTGAACACAGTTCACCTGTAAAAACAGCAATTTTTAATTATCAGCTGAAGCAGAGGGAGAAGGGACTATCACCTTTAATGGTTTCCTCATTGCTTGTGGTTTTTGTTTCCTTAAGCAAAATTAAAAGCATTGATAGAAACTCACATCTGTGAGTATCATTGTATTTTATTTTCCCACTTATCCCCCCTCTCAGCAACACAACCTTCTTGTTTATTGAGAAACTGAACAACCCAAAACCAACCCCAGCTCAGTTTGGTGCTCAATAGCAAAGGAAAAGCTCCACAAATGTATTTCAATTCYTAAAGCAGCAACAGGGGGTTGTGTGTGGAGAATGAAAACAGAAGGTTTGGGGAAGCAAAATGATGTTTTTTATGTACTTTTCATGTTTCTGTATTTAAAACACTATTTTTTTTTTTTTGTATCTACAGTAGGGGATACCTCCATTTGAAGTAGCCACATGATCTGTTTGCTTTTTGAATGCTCCCATTTTATCAGATTTTTTTCTGCAAATTGCTGAAAACCACAAGGTGAAACTGTGGGTAGTGAAAGGTGACATGAAATGAGTAAAAAGTGTCTGTTATCAGCATCAGGAGTTGTGAATTTTACAGGAGCAGCCTAGGTAAGACTTGGCATATGGTATAAACTTAAACATGACCAGCCTAGGCAGGCTTTAAAGTATAGAAAATAGAAATATCCACACAGGGCACCCACCTGTGTCCCCTACCTCACCCACCCCATGTGTSAAATTTCTTAACTATTCCCACTAAAACAAGCACAGGTATCCAGGGACAGGGAATTTACTCCTACAGTTAAGAACATATTATCTACCAGGCTTGCCCTCTAAGACATGGCTAAACTTTGAGATTTCTTCAAAAATCTCTGGGAAAAAAAATCCCAATTCTCTATCTCAAACACAGGTAACAAAACCCAAAGATCCTGTAAAAATGAATACCATTACTTGACACCAATAAAAGTTCTTACTGCATAGTACAGGGTGATTTTTTTCATAGCAAAATGTGGGTGAAATGTAGGTAACAGCCATAAAATGTGGACTCCTTCCAGTCAGCAATTTGCAAATTTTATATTTTTAAATATTTATTTTATTTATATTTTTATTTTTATATTTATTATTTATATTTCACAGAACTCACAGAATGACTAGGCTGGAAGAGATCTTAAAGATCTTCGAGTCCATCCCATGCCCTAACACCTCAACTAAACTTATATTTATTTATATATTTATATTTATAATCAGCTGCAAAATTCTACAGGCAGAAAAGGACTTGGGTGGAATGGTACAACAAACAACACCTGACAACAWGAGATGACACCAAATGATCCATCAAATCCTTCTTTTCTTTTGGGGAATTTTATCAGTAGTAGTGGTTTTAGGTGCTTTCCCATCTAATTAGTGCCTTCATGATTAGATATGCAGATGGCATAGAAAATTCCACTGTGGAAAGCAGGTGAATGGTTTTACATCTGTAAGCAAATAAATTCCTGTGGGATACAGCAGGGTGTGAAATCCAAGGTGTGCTCCTTGCACCAGCCCTGGCATAATAAATTCAGTCCTGTCATAATAAATTCCTCCACCTCCCTGCTCAGCAAATCACCTTTTCTAAATCMCCTTTAATAATTAAAGGTGAATAATTTCTAAATCACCTTTAATAATTAAGGTTACACCAACCTTTAAATCCTCAGTATTTTATCGGTCTTGGTTTATCTTGGTGGGAGAGACTTTTTGGTGCTGATTCTTCCTTTCTGTCCTCTCCCACAGCCCAGTTCCAGCCTCCCACCTCTGGAATGCTGCCACAGCCAGGATCCCTTTCCAGAGGGAAGGCAGGAACAGTGTGTGCTCTCCCTAAAGATGCCTTTATGCTAATCAACAGAACAGAAAGTACAAAACACCAAAGAAAATGAATAAATAGGCAGTAAACAAAAGGAAAATTGCATATTTACCATCTTTCTCCCCATCAAGTCCCTTGGGTTTAGTATTCCCAGATTGTTTGTAAAAGCTAGCAATTATCAGGGTAGCAAGATTTATCTCCTTTTAATTTCATGGAATATTTTAAAAGYCTTTTCAGAAGCTCAGAGTATAAAGAGATACAGAGCTTCCCCCTTTGTTTCAATTCTGGTTTCTTCTGATCATTTGAGTATGCAATATTCTCTTTTATTAACTTCCAATCAAATAACAGCAGTTTCCAATTTAACTGTAAATTACCATGTAAGAGTAAACAAATTCATTTTTTATCTCACTCTGCAAAACATCATTTTCTGAACCCAGGAAGGCTGAAACTCGTTCTGCACAGGGACCATCCTTCCACAGAACGAGACCACACAGCAATATTCCCTATAAATTACAGACAGCTGCCCTTTTCACACAACACTTAKAAGAGAAATTAAAAACCTGGAGCACATTGAACATTTAGAACTCTTGGGATTCAGTTCATTCAGGAATTAATATCCAACATCATCATCATCATGACAAAAGATACTTTTCACTTCCACGACCCTCTTTTAATTTTTAAGCAGTGTGCAAGACCACATGTATCTGTAGAGGTCAGCAATACATTTTTCTGCTTTACTTCAGCTCTTCATTCTAGAATATTTAAATTTATTGTTTTTAATGTAGTTAAGAACAACTGGGCAAGGGTCTGRAGCCCCAGGAGAGGCTGAGGGAGCTGGAAAGGGGCTCAGCCTGGAGAAGAGGGGGATCAGGGGGGACCTTGTGGCTCTGCACAGCTCCTGCCAGGAGGGGACAAGGACCAAGGGACAAGAAATGACCTCAAGTTGCAGCACAGGATGTTTAGATTGGATATTGGGAAAAAAATTCTTCCCTTAAAAAGGAATGAAGAGAGAACGGCGTCTTTCTGCCTGTGTGTTCTCACTGCTCCAAGAACCCACAGCAAAAATTAAAAGTTCTATCCAACAGMTTGCCTTTTGTATGTGCCATATCTTAGATTATGCTGGATTTGCAGGAAAGGACTGAATTTTTTATATATATTTTTAAAGCAACTTGAATTTTGCATTTCTCAGTGTTTTACTTTAAAGTCTTGATGTTACTTGATATAAAGACCTCTAAAACTACTTTTTAAACCCCCAAACCATAACTTTCAGGAAGAAATCTGAAAAGACCTCAGATCATTTATATACTTAACATATATCACTTGCCTTTATTTAGCAAATATACCAGATTCTTATACTGTTAAAACTGTAAATTACTATTCATTCCAAAAACCAAAGGCTAAAATATATAAATTTTTTTTTTCTACAAATATTTGTTAATTTAGCCTAATTTTCTGTAAGAATTTTAGATGCCTTAAAAACCTGAACATATTTTTCACTTCTAGAGCTGAAGCTAAATGTGTTGCACAAGCAGCTCATGATTTGAAGTAAAGAAGCATCTCCTTGGAAAATTTAAAGATGAGTATTAACAAGGTTGGGTAACAAATGCTAATTTTTATTTACTAAAGAAATAGTCATGAAAGAAAACAAGGTCTTGAAGAAGAAAAGGAAGCAGTGGAGAAGAAAAAAAAAAATCAGTATTTAATTTCCAGCAGTTTTGTAATGTCCTCAGGGGAGTGCCAGAAAGTATTTTTGTTTATTTGAATTTCTTGCTTTACATCTAACTCTGTGTGCAGGAGGGTTTTGTAAGGGTTCAGTGTCTGTAAATCCCATGGATGCACTTAAACACAGGAGGAGATGCTGAAGAGGAGGCTGGGCTCTAAAATTTAGAGTGCCAAGGACACAGAAATCTGAATAATAGAGGTGAAACAGGCAAGTTACAGCATTTGGGGCCAAATATTCATCTTTTCACTGTCTTGGTARGAAAAACCAAAGTTATCTGAGGCATCATTGGGGAAAAGCAGTTTCTCCTCTTAGTTTTTCCTTCTTGACTTCTAGCAAATTGACCAAGCTCCAAACAAGCAAAAATCACGAAGGAAATATGTTTAAAAAATAAACTCGGGGCAGAAAACATCTATATACAGATTATTTATACCTACCTGTAAAAACTTCAGTCTTTTGTAATACTGAAAGGTAAAGAGGAAAGAAAAATCCCTTTTCACAAGGAAGGAAAAAAAAAACCCCAAAAACGGAACCAATAAAGTCTGGGTAAGTCCTCCTGCAGCCCCAGCAGCACCAAATGGAAAAATCACCCTAAATCCTGTTTGAAAGGTGGAATCTCCATCCTACACCCATCTAATCCAGGGTGCTGCTGCCTGGAATTAAACTATCAAGTCAGGTTTTAACAAAGCATCAAGGACCAAAGTGCTTGGCTGCCCCTGCTGCTCCTTGCAGCCCACACAAGGATGCAAAGCAGAGCATTACACTGCTCAGAGCCCATTAATTTCATTTGAGCACTAAGTAAAGCATTAAGTAAAACCCAGTAACTTGGAAACAGCAACAAGTAGAGGGTTTGGGAGAATTTTTAGGCAGTCTGCACGAGATATACATATTTAATTTAAAATATTGGTCAGGGACAGGTGAGAAAATTCATCAAACTCCTTGTTTATCAYGAGCACAATTTTGGAGTGCATTAGGAATGTATGAAAATTTATTCATTCAATGAATACATTCAGTTTGTAGGATTTTTTTCCCTAAAAATGTTGTTTGGGCACAGTTTGGATTATCCCTTCCTCTCCAGTTACCTTCAAGCTTTTATCTGTAATTACTAACCAAAATAATAACAGCTCTGAAGACAGAAAATTGTGTGGATTTAAGACAGCAGGGAGATTTTATAGAATTCCAGCATTCAGTAAGGATTCRGTAAGGCATAACAAACTACAAGGCAATGGCTTTAATGTCATTTTTATGTTTGAAACTTTCTGGAGCTGGAATTTCCAGAGTCAGGCAGGGCTGTCCTTCCCCACAGCCAGAGGGGAAAGTGCCTGGGCTCAGGGGTCTCTGTTTAGCACTACATCCAGAGCACTGCCTGTCCCTAAAAAACCACATTTCCTATTCAGTTCCTTTCAGGAAACTCACTAAAACCTTTGCCCTTCCACATCCAGCAAATCYTCTCTTGACATTTTCCCTCTTGATCACTTTGGGGTTGTTTTCCTGTCTTTCCTTCCTTCCTTTCTTTTGTCACATCCCCTTTGTGCTCTTGTGTTGTTGTGGCTGTCCCAGCCAGTTTTATCTAAATCCCAAACCTAAAGGTGTTTACGGAGGAAGATTTTATAAAAACCTCTCCAATCGTTTGGAGAAGTTGGAATCTTTTTTTTTTTTTTTCTTTTTTTCTCTCCCTTTTTGTGTCTGGTTTTCTGTGATGAAGCTTTGCAATCTCAGACGAACACTATAAATCTCCAGGAGCACCACCATAAATAACAGCAAAGACAGTTAAATGGATTGATTGGAGTAGATGAATTACACTGCCAGGATGTTCCCAGTTCGGATTTCTCTTCTCCTACAGCTTTGATTTTTCTCCACTGTTGAAATAACCTGAGATTTTCTCCATTCTGTGAGGTGGCACCACCTCAGCACTCACTGGTTACATCGTCCCCACTCCTGAAGTTTCCCAGGGCTGTGACAATGCCTTTTTTTTTTTTTTTTTTTTTTGTTTTTCCAACAGGAGGTCTGGTTACTGCTGGAATTTTAACCTTATTCACTTCTCCTTTCACCACTTCAGCCAATGATGACAATTCCCCAAAAACTTTTACAATTGCAAAGCCAGTTCACAGCTGCTGCCTCTGGACTTTGCTGTCCATAAATCCAGGCAGGAGCACAGGAACAGCMGCAAGGACAGCTGGACATGAGTGCACCCATCCCCCTTGGTCARGGTCTCTAAAGCCCCAGAGATTTGGAATTCTCAGCTGGAAGAAAGGGCTGGGAGACCTTGGCCATCAGWAGCCATGGACAAGGACCTGTRGTGATTACTGGGCTCATGTCTCATTGTCTGCTTCATTCTCAATATTTACCTGCCATGCCTGGTGCAGGGACCACACTTGGCAAAGTCAGGAGAGTGTGTTTCAAATGTTCCAGGTTGTTCAAAAGGCTTGAGTTAATAATAACTAGGGTTTGTAAAGACAAATTGAGATATAAGAAGAGGAGCCCTTAATTTAATCTCTGTCCCTTTATTCAAATAAAGTCACAGGACTCTTCTTCTAGCACTTGTGGATTTTCCTGACACACTCTGGAAAGAAGATGAAAAAATTCAAGAGAAAAGGATCTCAGCAGCAATGCTGAACAGAAATTTTTCCAAATTTCACGTCTCAGGATGTGTCTCCCCCCAGGAAAGCCTCCTAGAGAACTGCAGGTCCCAGTAAACAACTTTTCTGGTTTTTCTCCTCTCAATCCATAAGCATGGACAGCAGGCTGTACTGTACAGCAATGCACACACATTAAATAATAAAAATTATATCATTTCAAACAGTTCAGCCATGGAATTCCTAGAGTAACAAACACTCAGCAGAATTAATTTATGAAGACAGAAGCTCTGGAACCTCCTGATGGCTGGGACAGCAATACCCACTAAGTGAGAATAACTGGGCTCCATCCTGCTCCCCAGGGCAGACTCTTTGCTACCAAACCTCCATTCCATGGTTTTCATCCTCCTTCCCTCTTCCAAAGCAGCATTTCTCCCTCCCCCAAGGGGAACCAGTTCACCATAAGCCCAGGCTGATACTGGGAGCAGAGGGACACAGAATTCCATCACTACTCACAAAACCCAAACAAGGCAGCACTGGGAACAGGGGATTTCTCAGGGGAGAGGAAAAAACCACCCTCAGTTCCATAAAATAAAATCAAAACTAAATTCTATCCCACAAATTTTAAGTGATACTTAAACTTTTAAGTCCCATACTATTGTTGCACATTATCCTGACCATCTTTAAGAAAAACATTAGAAAAACTTCAGCTTATCCAACACATGCCCAGCCCTCTCTGGCCCCTTGCACTCCTGGAGGAGCCTCCATCAAGCTGATTTTTTTTTTAATCTCAGCTTGTTTTACAGGTCATCAATTTCATTTCTCCATGCTTTAGGTGCTCCCCTCTTCTCAATTAGGATAACATTACATCCATCAGTTCTTATCTCTGAATCTTCAGCTTCTCATTCAGCCACCCAGCACTTTAGATCAGAGCTTATCAGCTGCAACCCTGTTGGTTTAATTGTACCATCCATTTGCTAATATTTACCCAGCCATGACTAAATATCTCCAATTTTGTTTGCTAACACACATCCCTGCTTGTTGTGAAACCAAATCCAGGCAATCATGCCTATCTCCTGTTTCATGGTAACCTGCAAATAAAACTGAATGTTGTAGTTGGATTAAAAATGTGGATTATAAGCAAGGCTTCCTACTATATCCTGTATCAACTCCTAATTTCATGACACCCTGTTCCCTATGAAGGAAAGGTAAAGAGAAGGTCTAATTACAAAACCACTACTATGGAATCTTCACTGCCCTAAAGACTTGGAGATTATTCCAGTTATTGCCATAATAACAGCAGGGTTTTATCCACTGCTCTGTTTTCCAGACAGAAATACACATTTCTCCACTTTTCTGAACCCATTGCCATCATTCTTTTGGGCAAATGAGTTTCCATTAAGCAAGAGCCCAAAAAATTCAGGAATGTATCAGGGCAGACTTAACATGAGGATAAAAATTACCTGCTCACTTTTGGGACAATGCTGCCTTCTCTACAAGCTGTAGGGATGAAACTCTTCCATTTCAGCACCATCAATCAATCACCAGGCAAGAGCAGGACCTTGTCCTCTACCTGCAGCYCTGAAAAATTGTGTGACCTCCCAGATCTTTGCCTTCCCAGGAAGCACCTGGTGAGTTCAGGTACTTAATCATACCCAGGTGACCAGCAAAAGTAGCCAACATCATCATTAAAAGTGGAGAAGAAAAGGAAATTAACCTGCTGCAAAATCAGGACATCACTGTCACTATTAAAAAAAAATCAATTAAATGTGTTCAATGCCACGTGAAAATCTGAGCAAGAATGTGCCTGTGGTAACCCAGCTCTAACATGGGAGACATCTGAAAATATTWGACCTCTTGGAGACAAGGAATAACACCATAAATATGTTTTAAACCTTTGRTGCACTCCTAAGAGCTCTCTGAAACCTCTGCCTCACGTCAGAGGGTAAAAGGCAGACAGGCACACAAACAAACACTGAGAAATGCACAGTGAAACTCCAATCCTCCTGCTGCCTTCAGTATCCATTAGTCCATAGAAAGGGTGTCATTACACCCATCTTTTACACCAAATACTGTTCTTYCTCTTAATTAACTCCCAATTCCTGAATTGCTGAATTCCCAATTCCCACTCTGGCCCAAGGGTGTGACCTTTATATTTCCATACGTCAGCTGGAAATTACTGAAATCTACAGGACCTGGATGTACATCTCTGTTGGAAAACAGACAATGTGTGGCTCTGAAAATGTTTCTCTCCCTTTGGGTAAATCCTTAAAGCACCTTTTTCTTACTTAAAATCTAAAGGTATTTCAGATTATTTTATCCTTCAGAGATTTGTCACCTGTTGCTCAAGGCCAGTGTCTTCCTTCCCATGCTGTAACACTGAGCTGTGCCCTGGGAGAGCTTCCAGCAGCTGTTCCAGGCCTCCAGCAGCTCCCTAATTACCCATTATCCCCAGCACAAAGGATGAGATCTCCTCTCTGCACCCTTTCTTTGGTGAATTCTGCACCTGCCTCAACCACAGCATCACAAAAGCAGCAGGGAGGGCTCCAGTCCCCTCCTGCTCCCAGCAGAAATCAGGGATTTCTCCAGGTCAGAGCTGGACAATGAGGGATGGAGGGAGGGCAGAACCTCTCTGKGCTCCCTGTCCTGCTGCCTGGCAGAGGAGCCTCCTGGGAAGGGCTTTTTCTCTCCTGCCTGAGCACCTGTGTGCTGTCAGCTTGTCAGGGGACTTCAGCACCTGCAGGACCAGGCAGAGTCAGGTTTAGAGCTCTAACAAGTTTGTGTTGTGCCATTCTCATCCTTCCTCCCTTTTGCTGAATCCTGTGCCTCAGATCCTCCATGCCCACCAGTGGTTCCTGGCTGATCCACTTCCTCATTTAGTTTCAAACCCCTCTGGTTCTCCAARCCTTAAATGGGAAATAAAAATAGATACAAGGATTTGGTAATTAATAAATCAAACAAARTAAAAACACTGGGAAAGAACCCTGTAATATTTTAGCCCTCTACCTAAAGAAATAGCTCATCAGGATAATTMTTTTACTTTTTTCTCAAAAGAAAAGAATTAAAAGATCAGCTCACTGTGCTGCTTTTCAGCTGACATCCTCTGTCAGTGTGATTCTCCTGTCCCTCAGGGTGGTACCACAGCATCTGTCACATCATATTGCATTTTRCATCTTTTATATATAGTTATAYACATATATATCACAGAATCCCAGGATRGTTGGGGTTTGAAGGGACATTAAAGATCATCTAGTTCCAACCYTCTGCCATAGCCAGGGACACCTTCCACCAGGATCTTAAAATTTATGAATGCAGGACTTAAAAAATCTTCCAAATTATCAAGTCCAGCCTCCTGCTGTTGCAACCAACCATATTATTTTATGCCTTTCAAAAAGTTAGCACAGAGAGTCCTCAGTGTAATGAGAATTTTGCCCTGCTTAGCTGGATAGCTACTATAAAAATCTCCCTTTGCTGTGTAGAAAACCTGTTTGTACYGAGGCAGTTCTCTTTTTTTGGTTCTTTGCTTTACAGTCAGACCCAAATMTGAGAGGTGATTAATTATCTGTATTTATCTCTCAGAGGTTACAATTAACAAAACTGTAGGAGTGTCTCAATTAATGAGTCTTCAATGCAATGCTTGGCCAAATAACACTCCATCACATCAAAACCAAGTTCCAGCTCTGTTTTTTCACTTCTAAATGAGAAATAATTTCTRTTTATCACAGTGCTTTTCCAAATACTGGGATTTTTATTTGATCCCACCAGCAAGCAGAACAACCCCCATGTAAATGTGGCAGTGACACTCTGGTTTAAACTCACATTCAAACCTTGCTGTCCTGGAAATAACAAAGTATAATGTCATTCAAAACACAACGTTTTACTGCCTTACCCATCACTGAGATAATAATTCAATACCACATCAATACATTTACTAAATGTGTAGTAAAAATGTAAATGAAAC
This sequence comes from Cardinalis cardinalis, assembly GCA_014549065.1. Lineage (NCBI taxonomy): Eukaryota > Metazoa > Chordata > Aves > Passeriformes > Cardinalidae > Cardinalis > Cardinalis cardinalis. The sequence continues at coordinate 500,832 of JACDOX010000286.1, forward strand.
AAATTCAGGCCAAAGCAAGGTTTCAAACCCTGGCTCCTTGGTTGCAAATTTCTACTCTGACAGAGATAAAAACATGRCATAAAACTTGGGTTTTTTCCAAGCAAAGACAGACAATCATAACATCCACTACTTCAAGAAATGCAGAAGAAATCTCACACATTTTGAGACAATATAGGCATAAGCAAATGTTCACCASTGACCCCAGAGGTTCTTGGAAAACATTCAGCATTTCCAGAATGATGGGCAGGCCATGAGGAAAGCAGGACACACCTTTCCCTCCTGCACAAATCACCAGATTTCCAGGCAGGACAGCACAGCTGCATGTGGAGCTCCAAAGTGCCCGGAAAACCAGCACTGGTTACACCAAAATGCTGGGAAAATCAGCAGAAGGCATTTGATAAACACGTGGATGCTCCAAGGGGAAGAACTATTGAAATCKTGTGGCTGTCCCAGCACACAGGACAAAATTCCAACAGCTACAGCTGAAATTCCAAGCTACAGCTTGGAGAAATAACTTCTGAGGATGACCAGAGCCTGAGAAAGAAAAAGCCAAGAGAGTTAAGGAACATGTTCAATGGGAATTCAGGTGTTCAGCAGGGATTGCTGGAGGCCAACAAGAGTTTTACCCAATTCCCTCCCTCCTGAGCTGGGTGATTGCCAGCCCCGGGGCCASATGGGTGTCAGACAATGCAGCAATCAGCACACAGGGGTTTTCATGGATTTACACTCTGGGAAAAGCAGCTGCTGAATCCCATAAGAAACCTTTGTGCTGAGTTCTGGGAGCCCTGGGCTGCCCTGGCTGAGCCCCTTTAACCCCAGCACGGAGGTCTGGTGACAGCCTAGAAATTAAACACATAATTACCCACTAGAGAATAAAGTGACATTATTGGGATGGTCTGCAGAATAGTCCTTAAATTCTGAAAAGGAAAAGCAGTGCCTGATGCTGGCTGATTTAATTCAGAGCCACTTTTCCTTCAGCATTCTGCTTTAAGCAGAGCTGCTGCACACTGAACTCACCTGCCAGAGCTGCTTAACTGCAGCTCTTTAATCCTTCAGGAAAAGGGACTTTAAACCTGACCCCACCAAACAGAGGCTGGCATTTGACTACAGTTTGGATTTTCAGTGAAAATGGCACAATTCCAGCTCCAAGGGGAGATAATCAGTAGGACGCAGAGCAGAGTGTACAGTGAGGTACAGTGAATCTTTGCTTTTGAATACAGAGAAATGRGTTTTCTTCACAAAATTCACATGAAGGGGAGAGGTCTGACACTGGAAAGTGCCTGCTGATTACCTGGCAGTTAAGGGAAGTCTCAAAGAGTTTAGTTCAGGACAGACTGGTTTAAATAAAGATAATAATTCTGTTTGATTTCTTTCTTTGCAAATCTAAGAATACATGCATGGATTAGTGAAGGGAAAAAATATCAGTATTGGGTAGAGCCAAGTCCCTCCAGACCTTCAGAAGGACAAAAAGAACACCCAAAGACAAAGTCTCCTCTCTATAGATAAGTTTGTATGGCCTTTCTATATCACATCAAAATAAATTCTCAGTATACCTGTCTTTTCCATTTCCTGTATTCTCTCMTTTTAGCTCACTATGGATGCCTGCAGAGTGAGTTTTATCCAGAATTTGCAAACACAACAGCTAAGCCTGATATAAAAGAAGATACACTGATAATTGAATTTTGGAAGCACAATAGCATCTCATTGAYGGTATTTTAACATTGTAATAGCAATTATAATGTAAATGAAATTTACAGAACATCGTGTAACACCATTATTAAAACATTTAAACAACATAATAAAGCTATTTAGCATTTCTAAATCTGTTCTTTCAGACCAGAACATTTTCTTACCCTCCTTGAATTGTTTTTTAAAAAATGCCTCTGCATTGTAACAGCCAATGGAATTGTTCTCCATTCATTGCTTCTCCTATGGAAAGCAAAGCACAAAGCATTTTTTTCCAAAAAAATAGTTGGAACATTCATTTTAGTTACACAGCATTAAGCCAGTGCTGTAGAAGATTAACCTTCATGTTTAATAATACAATCCTCTGATATTTCATTTTACTTTATTATTTCAACAACAGAACCCCAGTTCTCAGTTTGTTGTTTAATGTGACAGATTATTCAAAGTTCTATAAGATCTGATATCATTACTAGGATCAAATATTTCAGATATGGTCATCTTCAGAGACTTAGAAATGGCTGCAGAGCCTGTCTTAAAAACACCTTTTAAAGGAAACAGAACAGGATCAAATTAAGTGTTTGTATCCTTTGAGTTGACAAATTTTAAGTTATTTTACTTATTTAACTTATTTTAACTTGAATTTTAACTTATTTTTACAAAACCAAACCAAACCAAACCAAACCACCAACATCCCAGAGCTGTTGTTTGGATTTTACATTTACAAAATCTAAAATGTTTCAATTTGACATCTTTATGGTTCTGTGCATCAGCCAGATAAAGGAAATATTAACCCAATATCAATCCAAAGGAAATATTTTCAGGTAAAACCCAACACTGGAATCATCCCAGGAGAACCCCAAACAGCCACACCACAGATGGAGAGGGGAAATGAGGACAAGGAAGGCTCAAAGAAACAAACTGCAAAACCAAAATACAAAGAACAAACCTAGAGGCAAAGGCAAAACAAAAGATAAGAACAGAACAAGTGAGCACAGCTGCTGCAAAAATTACTTACAAGGAGGATAAAAGGAAAGGGGATACAGAAGGGAACAAGAGTGGAGAGAAAAGGGAGGAAAGGAGAATAAATCCTTTGTCAAGTTGAAGTTTTGTAGTTCACTCCTGTATTTCCCTGGAAGAGTTTGCAACTCCACTGCAAATGATCAGTCAGAAAAGAGGGAGAAGGGCAAAATCCCAACCCAAAAGTGGAGCTGTAAATGAAAGTAACAGAGAGGTTGTGGAAAATAAAGAGAAATAATGAGGAGTTCTGGAGGAGAGGAAGGAAAGAGATGATGGAGAGACTCTTCCCCCAGGTGCACAGTGGAAGGACGGATGGAAATCACCCTGGATGGTGGGAAATTCTGACTTGGTGTAAGAAAACAATTTATTTTACCATGAAGGACAAAATCAGGAGCACAGAGGAGCTCCAAAAGGCAACTGAGCAAGACCCAGAGCTAGACCCAACCTGAGCCAAAGGCTGGACCCAGGGACTTCTGAGGGTCCCTTGCAGCCCACAGAAACCTGTGTTCTACCCCAGAACCCTCTGTCAGACTGGGGAAATCTCCAGAGCTTGGTATCACTCCTAACAAGAAATGAATCTTTCAGCCAGAGGGATTAAATTTGTTTTTCCCTTGGTTTGACACAAGAGATGTGACCTTTCACAGGAAATGTGATTATTAGATGAAAACAATGAAGCTGGGAGGGTGAAGGTCACATCTTTGTCTCTTGGAATAAATTCTTCATGTACAGTCTGAGCTGCTCAGTCCCAAATGTGCAGGCAGTCCTACTGCAGGGTGCCCACACCTTTATTTCAGCATTGAAGGCAGTGAATAAATGATGAGTCCATTGGTGGAGACATTCACCAATTAACCAGCAGCAGCTGTTTGTCTTCTTTTCTTAGGGTACAATTGATTAAAATTGCATGCTTCATTGAAACAGAATTCTCTTGTACTTCACCAAAGGGGGAGAGCAAACTTCTCTTCTGATTTATAGAACATTTTTCCAGCTGAATACAAATTAGAAACCTATTCTGCCTTGTTGTTTATAATGTGCAGACATAATTTGAAAAACCAGAGGTAAAATATTTTGAGTGTTAATCAGACATTGACTGTAACAAAGCCCAGTTGGTGCAAGAAGTTATTTCAGGCTTGAACCATCCTTCTTTTCCTATTTATTCCATGTGTAGATTTACACAGACCCACAAACCATTCATATGGGATTTATGGATATATGAGATATCCACAGCCAAATTATTTAAGATATTAATATGGGATTTATGGATATATGAGATATCTACAGCCAAATTATTTAAGGTATTCATATGGGATATGTGGATATATGAGATATCTACAGCCAAATTATTTAAGGTATTTAAAGTATGTGCTAGTCTGAGGTATAAAAGCTCAAATGCAGTTGAGAAGTGTCCAAAGAGGGGCAAAATCTGGTGCAAGGATCAAGGACCCTTGAGCCCTTCAGTGCAAAGCAGAGCAGAGATGCATTGACTGAACTGATGGAACACAGCAGGAACAAGGTGTGCCTCTGGAAAAGGGAGTTTTAATCCCTGCAATCATTTCCCTCCCACTGCAGCCATGAGCAAGAATTTGTAAAGAAAACCCAATTTTAGGTTGTGGTAGAGGTGAGATGCTGCYTGGGATGGTCTGAGCAATATGTCCAATATTTCTCAACTAAAAAATCATTTTAACCAAGMTCTGATTACTTGTGAGCTGAAGGTTTGTAGCAAATGCATGAAGAAATAAATCTCAGCTTTGCAAGCTCTGCTTCAAAACAAATTAATCTACTTAAGCTTTCTTTATTTCACCTAAGTCTCAAATATTCCATACAACACCATCAGTTTAAAGCATGTGTACAAACAGATATTCACATTTTAGGAGAGCTCTCCTTCACTGTGGGAAAAAACCTGTAATTCCAACTTGGAGATTCAATGAAAAAGGCTCCTGGTAAAAAATCTAATTCCTGAAGTCATTGCAGGTGTTACCTAAAAATATGTAAAACTCCTGAAAAATTTGAGAGTGAGTTGGCTGTTTTCAAGCAGATGCTATTCAAGCCTAAGAATGTMTTTTTTGGGGGAGAAAAAAGGCATTTATAATTTTCATTGTCAATGATATTCACATTGTTCTGGTTGCTGAGCATCCCCCCCCTGCCAGAAGTTACTCTGGGTGCCAAACTCCTCCTGTAATTGATCTCATCCCACTGGGCACCTGCAGCACCCATTCTTCACAACTTCCAAARTTCTTAAAAACATAATCAAGGCAAAATCTTCACTGACCCACGACTCAGACACCTGAAAAGAAATGCAAATATAATCTCACTAAAATATTCTAAGAACATGCATGTCTAGACTTCCACTGACAGAAACCTGGGATCACAACCATGTTCTTCCTCAATCCACTTAAAATCCAGACTTGCTTCTGCACCCCTTGGACAACCAGCAGTTGGCTGAGGAAAAAAATATTTTAAAAATCATTAAAAAAATAAAGGAAATCAAGTAACATTTTATTTATTATTCTTAGAATTATGTCAGGGAGCACATTGGAGAATTTTATAACTAYAATTTAATCTACAAAATAACTTTAGTCCATATTAGTTAACTTGAGTGTTAAAGTGAAATTATATTATTTCCCTCATGCCTGCTGAGACACATTTCTTTAACCTTTTTTTTTTAAGCCTACAGAAGGAAGCCTTGGATTAGTAATTTCATTATAATTTAAAATCTGGGCTATTTTCTGGTAGGGAACACAGGGATAACTGGACCMTAGTGAGGGATCCTTTAGGGCTGGTGACCTTTAATCCATGTCTGTAGGACACTCTTGGCTCACAACCTGCAGCACATCCCTGAAAATGAAATTCAAATTTTTCCTTCAAATATCCCAGAGATTTCAGCACACAGCAAGTGMTCAGAGATGTCTTTCTGATTTTTCCCAAACATTTGCTTTATCCCTCAAAAGAAAATCTCCTCAGGTTCTGCCTGCTGCTCCATCTGTCAAATCCAGGCACCAAAATATTCCAGGATTGGAGCTCCAGGATTGTTTTGATGGAATAAATGGAGAGCAGAATGAAAATGCCAATTACAGCAGAGTTTTTCCAGTTTTACCCACATCCCCAACCAGACAGATTTCAAATTGGCCCACACAGGAAAAATCTAACTGGGGCTGGGAATTGGGGGCTCTCAAAGGAAAAATGGCATTTAGAGCCAAAAAAGAGCCATTTTCACAATAAATACCTCATTTGCACATGTGGGCAAATCAGTATCTAAATATTAGACACCTTTGGAAAACCAACATGTTTTTATTTACACATCATTACAAATTTGAGCTGTAWAATACTTCTAATACTCTATCAAAAACGAGCAAGTTTTATCCCAAAGGGAATATTAATTAAATATTTCAGTGATTCTGGAGTCCAGCATGATATACATGCTATTAAAAAAAAACTCATTAAAAAGCATTGCATTTATTAGAATTCACTGTAATTTATTAGAATTTGTGGTAATTTATTGTAACATTTTGATGCTTTTGAAAGCTGGTATAATCAAAGGGATATTTAGGGAATAGAGATAAGWGAATAAATCCTCAGCAGTGCTGGCACTAATACAGTCTGATCCTGCCACCTAGTGACACATTTGCCTTGGAAAATCACTATATTTCCCCAGAAAATGCATTTTTCTGCAGGAAAACAACCAAAGTGTGGAGCCTTTATAACCAAACTCTTAATTTTACCTGCACTTYGTGTTTAATTCAAAGGAAAGGGGAACAGACTCAGGAATTATTTGGGCCAGTAGCTAAAAGTGAATTATTTTAGCATTTAAGTGAATTATTTAAATTATCTATTTATTTATAGAAAATAYTGGTTTGGTGCAAGTGGTTCTGGAGTTGTCAAGAGCTTATTGTGAGAACAAATTTCATCTAACTTTACATTTTACCTCTGAAATATGCATTTACAGCAAATATTCAGCATTTCAGTCCCTCCCAGATTTAAAGTGCTTTACAAATCTGAAGAGAGTTCCACATAAATTTGCACTTCCATAATATTGGGCTCCATTAGGATGCACCATTGGAGCTCCTGGAATATCAGAATTATTGTCCTTATCAGTCTCTTTATCTGCTTTGGAGCCCAAAGCAGCTGAATATGGGGCTGCAACAATTCTGTAACAACAGGATGTGGTTTGTTGATGGGTCTTTTACCTAAAAATTATTACATTTTTAAACTAATTTAACTATATATTTTATATATKTATTAATATTTTATWTTTATAGAAAGAATTTCATTATATATTTCATTATATGTTATATTTTAATATCTATTTTATAATATATTAGATATTTTATTAGTATAGAATATGTATGAGAAGATTTTGAACTTTGAATAAATTATGTTATTGTTTTATATAGCTCTTGGAGAACAAACTACACAGAAATACACACAGACATTGTTTTGCATCTATATCTAAGTAACAGAATCAACTTTGTAATTCACTGTTTCATGGAGGAATTATATTTAAAGTTTTTTTATTGAAGGGTTTTATGGTTTTCACACTGAGCAGTCAGCTTTAATGCAGCCTCTGTTTTCCACTGTAAATCTTTCTGTGCACAGCATAAAAAGATTGACAGGGAAAAGAAATTCAGTAAACTCTGAAATTTCTTTTCATCAAATCTTAGATGCTACAGGCAGGCTTTGGGCTGCTGTGTAGATATAAATGTAAATAAAAATAAATACAAATATAAAATATAAATATAAAAATATAACTATAAATGTAACTACAACTGTAAATATATACATACATGTAGCTTGAGTCACAAAGCAAGAAAATCTAGGAAACAACAAAAAAAAGAACAACAACAAAGAAAAATACCAAAAATTTGAAATAACACTTTTGAAGCTCCCTTCTATTCTTCTATTTTCTTTAAAAGCATATAAAATAAATAYAATAAAGTGATAAATAAATACATATTTAAAATCTGGACAAAATAAACATATTTGGGTTATATTACATATTCTAAATTGCTGCTTAATCAACCAATAACTGCTCAACCTCAAATACTGAATTTCCAGCCTGTACAAAAGGAAAATTCCTGTAATAAATAAAATAAAAACGCACAGTTTTATGAACAAACAACAAAAGTGAGGAGTGCAAAAATCCATATGGAGGCATTTAATCAGGCAAGATAAATCAGTTAAGTTACTTATTATAAGTTATTATAAGTTAAGTGATTTTAGAACACAAGCAGTACTTTTGTTTCTGGTTAATCTATTTCCAATAAATCATGATATAAGAAAGRTATAAAAAGAAAGATCCTGAAAACAAAATAAGCCTAATAAGGGACTCTTGATAAGCATTAATGAGAAAAATACATAAGTGAGGGCAAAAAAATCTGTGTGAAAAGAGATGAAATTTGGCTTTAGAGATGTTGAGGGAAGAAAAGATTTTATAAAACTGAGAGGAGAGTGGAAGATGCAATTCCAGTGACCAGGTGAGGAAAAGCAGTGATTTTGTGCATTTTGGGATGTCTGAGAGTCAGGCTGGCAAGGAAATATTCTCAATTCCAGTGGGTGAAGGAGCCAAACTGGGAAAACTCCCCCAGCCCTCAGGAGCTGGGATCCCAACCCTTGCAGCTGAGTCTTTAAAATGGCATTTTGAAATAAATTTCCTTTCATAAAGAATTAAAAACTCAAACTCTACAGGTGTCAGTGTCACAGAATTCCATGAAAACATTTCTAGGTTCCCTTATGAAGTTTCTATTTACAAAGGCTGTGAATGGAATAACCATTAAAAAAAAATGTTTTCCAGTTATGTTTTAGAACATTGCAAGTTGTACTTACTTTGAAACTAYTGCAAGAAATCCAGGAGTGTTTTCTGGGAGCTGAACTGCACTGAAACAAAACAGAGCAAYCCCAATTTTTTTTTTCAGCCAGCRAGCAACAAAAWTCCTCCTGCATTCATCAAAACCCACTCATTATTTACTCTCCCTGACTCACTCTATTCTGCATTCACTCCCTTTCTGCTAAAAGGTAATTTAGCCTTATTTTATATTATTAATTTTATATCATTCTATATTTCATATTTATATTTATACTATATTTTATATGTATATTTTATTATATTTATATTTATATTATTTTATAATATTTTATATTCTTATATTTTTATATTTTATATCTATTTTATATTCTTATTTTTCTCCCATGACAAAAATACCTTTCAAATGTATTCTTAACGTGTTATCAGTCAATCAGCAGCCAAGTTAATTATAAATAATGAAATAAAAATGATAGTTAATTAATTGTAATTTTAACCAAAATAATTATTAGTTATAATAATTATTAATTTTTATATAAAAGTTATAATAATTAATTAAATGAAATGAAATGAAGAAGGGATTTTTCTTAATCAACATGTAAAATTATTTTTGTTTTCTTTTAGAGGTGAACAGAAATTTAAGAGCAAGAGCTGCCTTGGCTGTAGAATGAACTAATGGCTTGGCTGTAGGATTTCCATCCTTTCTGCCCAGGATGACAGCCAAAGGTGGGAGTCACAGGGGTAACGGGGCTCAGCAGCCCCCAGAGAACATTAATTAAGCAATTTCATGTTCTCCACCCAGGAGGCACCGATGCCTCCAGCAGGTTTTACATCCCCTCCGGGTCAAACTTTCCTTTTTCAGGGCACATTGGAGAGAACACTTTGGTTTCCCTGGTGAAAATTTCATGGCAAAGCCACGAGCAGCGTTTAGAGCAGGGAGAGGTTGGGGTGGGAAGGGACCTTAAATTTCATCTTCTTCCACCCATCAACCTGGCCTTGGGCACTTCCATCACTGCCAACCCCCCTGGGATACCTGATCCTGCCTAAAGACACTGAAAAATTCTGTACTTCCTGAATKATTTTCAAATCCATATTTGTATGACATAATCCAGGCTCCCCATCCAAAAACCCAAACCTTATTTGCACTCAGGTTTCCAGGAGTGGGATTTTATTGCTTTAACTATTATTTCTTAAAAGCTTTTCCCCATCACCCTTTGACTTGCACCCCATTTGTCTCCTTTCCCTGGTGTTTCATCAAACATTGTTGCTCTTCATTAAGCAGAAAAGCACAACAGAGTGCTTATTAATTGATATATTTTACCTACAGAGAAAGAAACAAACAAAACCCCCCTTTATAACTTGCTAGAACCAAACCGTGATTTATGGTCCCACTTGTACAAGGTTGTTCTTAATGATTTATTCAATAAAGGCCATGACTGGAAGTAACTGAAAAGAAGAGTAGGTGAATTTGAATATTCAACACCTCATCCAAAGCTCATGAAAACCTGTGTAGTCATTAAAAATAAACAATCTCATTTATTCCATCCAATTATAATCCAAAGTGTAAAACAAAATGCACCTACAGAAGGCAAAGATATTATCTTCCCTCCACCCCCCATTTCAGTGACTCTAAAATGTTTTAATTCTCTGTATTCATTATTAAAAGGCTTCAGGTTTCATTCATAACCAGGTTTTGTTCACATGACCATAAAGCCCTTCGTAACACATTACAAAAGGTTCTAGTGCTGCAGTTTGCTTTAGCACAGAAAAAGCAAACTCAAAATTATCTTCCAGGAGACTTTGAAAGTGAAGGTGAAATAAAAGGAGAGGTGGACTCAGAAGAAACAACAGAGTTACTGGGAATGAAGAAAAAAATAATAAAGCAGAAATTTTTCTTAATCAAGATGTAAAACTAGTTTTGCTTTCTTTTAGAGGTGAGCAGAAATTTAAGCTCAAGAGATGACTTCTTATCTACCATTTACTTTTTTGCTTGCAGCTGAAAACTGTACCAAAGCTAAGGGTTACACTACCTTGACAAAATAAACTACATTTCCATAAGTCTTAAATATGTCACAGACATATTAACAACACTTCCTGAAAGAAAATTTGGGTTGGTTTAAATCAGATTTAAAATCTGATTTCTATGAATGCAAAAATTCCTGTTAAATTAAAAAAAAAAAGAAAATTAGAACTAATTAAAAATTAGTTCTGCATCTGTATTGGAGCAGATTCTCATCCTATTATCTGCACATATCCCAACAGGCAGGGCTGGAACTGGCACAGCCCAGCCCTGCCAGCTCACATTGGCTCCCCTGATTTTCTGCCTTGAGGGTAAAAGCCAAAAAATGGAGACTGACTTCATTTCTGTCTGCAACAAAACTCCCACTGACCTGGCCAGGGTTGGAATATTGTAATAAAAAAGGTGTCCAAAGGCTCAGGGTGGGATTTGCTGGGTGTTCAGTTGAGGGTGACATTGTGACAACAGGTGAAACCCAAAGGTGACAGTGCCAAATGCACAGACGGACACTGAGCCAGGGCAGTGTCACATGAGACATCTCCAGCAGCCAAACAAACCAAAATGTTATTTCAGAGCACACAGAGCTGTGCCAGATCCCTGTGACAGAGGAGAACAGCCCTGGTATCAGCAGCTCACTTCAAACAGTAAAGGCAAAAAATGGCCAACCCCAGCAGGAAAAGTCCATCCTCYTAAAGGCAAAATTCTCCTCCTCCTWAAGGCAAAGTTCTCATTCTCCKAAAGGCAAAGTCCATCCTTCTTAAAAGCAAAGTGATCATCCTCCTAAAACAAAAGTTCTCACCCTTCCTAAAGGCATCCTTCTAAAGACAAAATTCTCACCCTTCCTACAGGCAAAATTCTCCTCTTCCTAAAGTCAAAATTCTCCTCCTTCCTAAAGTCAAAGATCTCATCCTCCAAAAGTCTAAATTTTCACCCTTCCTAAAGGCAAAGTCCTCAATCTCCTAAAGGCAAAGTCCTCAATCTCCTAAAGGCAAAGTCCTCAATCTCCTAAAGGCAAAGTCCTCACCCTTTCTAAAGTCAAAGTTCTCATCATCCTAAAGGCAAAGTTCTCATCCTTCCTAAAGGCAAAATTCCCACCCTTCCTTATGGCAAAGTTCTCCTCCTTCTCCCCCCGTTYTTATTTGCAGCACTGTCTTGTGCAGGATTTGTTTATCAGAAACATCTGTAATGTGCAACATTTTCACATCTCATGCTCCATTAGGTAAGTTATTAAGTTACAAGTTCCTTAAAAGTTAGCATGGATAAAGAACTACTGCTCAGTGAACCTTGTGGGTCCTTTCCAGCTCAGGATATTTTGTGATTCTTTAAGAAACAAGAATCTTTAGAACGTGAGAGAAATCAATAGCATTTTTACCTACAATAAAGGAGCCAAAAAAAATTTTTATATATAATAATAAATAAAATAAATTACCTTTCTGCATGTTTTTCCATTCTGCAGGATCTAAAGCATCAGGAATCCATACCCACAGAGGAAGGAATAAACCTCAGAGCAGAGGAAGGCCGACACCTGTGCCATAAAAACACTTGGGGAGGCGTGTGTAATATATTTTATTGGGCAAATATAAAAAGCAGTCACATCAATCAAAGCCTAAAGAGGCATTTGGAAGACCTTAGAACACAGAAAAATAATTCTGGAGTGCAGAGGCATCTCRCTCCAGCATCCATCAGAGCAGCAATGAGCACTCTCAAAGTTCCATGGCTGCTGCCAGGAGCTGTAAAGAAAACTGAAGCCATGAATTCCCCAAACAAGAGCTGAGCCCTGCTGCTCTCCTCTTTCACCTCCCTCTTTCCTCAAAATCCACAAATTCACCTGCTCAACACCCCTTTATTTCCTCAAAATCCACAAGCTCATATACCAGGCTGTGAAAATATTTCTGCCTGCACAGGAAAACAGCACCACATCACCAGTACTTTCACAAATACAGTTCCTACTTGTACCAGGAACCTTCCAGAGAATATTTCTCATCAGTTTTTCAAGCAGCTCTCTCAGACAGCCCAATGTCTCTCTATTCCCCACAGTTTTTGTTGCTGCCCCATCAGACATTTTGGCCCCCACCCAAACTCCTCATCCCTCATTGCTGTCATGTTGAAAAAAAATGCACTAATACCATCCTAGCTGACTCTTCATCTCATTTTAATCCAAATYTAAAATGTTTTTTATTCTCTTCCCAACGAATTATCTTTATTTCTCGCTCCTCCTGCAGCTCTGGAAAGTGTTAACTCTCTAGCACACATGAATATTGTACTTMTGAACTGAAAACACAAAGCTGGTCTTGCTTTTCTAAACAACAGAAAGAGAATAGAAAACAGATTAAGATATCCCATTACATTAAAAAAAAAGGCAACAATAAATTAGAATAAAATCTCATTTAAGCCTCCTATCATCTGTCTTAAGCTGTCTTGGTATTTAAATTGGCCATAAAGCCATTTTCTGAAACAGCTCAGGAAAAAATGTACTTGCAAAAGGCACACAGAGCTAGAAGTTTGCTTTTGATGTCATCATTCAAATGGAGAATAAAAGCCCAGATCTGCTGTGGGGCTGACAGTTCTGTGGGTGCTGTCCTAACCCAGCTCTACAGCAGATAATGAGATAACCAATGGTTTTATTAAGCAAATGCTGGTGAGGAATATGGTAATACACAAAGAAAACTTGGTTTGAGCTGTCTTTTGTTTCTGATTATGAACACTCAGGGCATTCAGACAGTGCTCCACACCAAACCAGTCCAGYCCCGTCCTTTCCTGGGCCTGATCTGGGATTGAATAACACTCAGCCRAGTATATTGGATAAACATGCACAATTTCAGCTCAATTCTCATAGCATTTCCATCCAACACTGGGCAACCAGTGAGGTAAATTTAGAATTTTTTTTTTACATCCTGACTTGAAACACTTTGTCCTGCACCAGTCCATCACTGGCTGTCAGTACTTTTAAAAGCACTAATGCAAAATATTTTACCAGACAGCAAGACTTTAAGTGGGAATTAAAACACGATAGGAGTGTGACAAATCTGTGCTGCTGGTGTCTCTCTCACTGGTGAAAATTCTCTGCTTTAGTTTTACACTTTGCTCAATAAACTGTAATTCAGTTACAGTATAAGCAAGGTTAAATGCTGCTGTCTGTAGGCCAAGAGGCAAGTAACAGAGTCTTCAAATGAGAGGGGTTTTTTCACATTTATTTGCTGTCTCTTGGCCAGGCACCAAGCTTTCATATTCATAGCAGCATAAAAAGCAACCAAAACAACAACAAGAACTCCTGCTGAGACTATTAAAGTGTCATTTTCAGCAGCAGGACTCCATAAATCACAGAGACATCCTCCCCTCAGGTTCTGCCCCTGCAGTCACTGCAGCTGCTTTGCTCACACAGGTGACTGGATCARCTTTGTTATGGATCAGTTTTGTTATGGATCAGCTTTGTTATCCCTTTCCCATGCCCTGCACTACTTTTAGCTCAGGAAGCATCTTCCATAAGGATTTCCTGTGCCACAATGCAGCTCTTACCCAGCTTTCCTCCTTGCATGCCCTGCCTTGGGCTGTGCATGATGAGCTGCAGGTCCAGCTCCAGCCTGGGCTCACACCCCTGCAATCCAGCAGTCTCAGGTCATGGAAAAACAGAGGCTCAGCATGATAATCCAGTCCCAGGGAATAAACTCAGGTTTCTGAGCAGGTAAAGCACAGCCCTCATAAGGAAAAACAAAGTTCAGGTTAATTGCCAGCTCCAGATCKGGAGTGCAGGGGAGACATTGGGCCACAGAGCAGCCACACAAACAGAAGGAGGAAATATCAAAATACACCAGCACACATCTTTGGGGGAGTTGTGTTAAAAGGGAAWATTATCAAAGCCTTCAGGATGAAAATAATTCAAGGTTAGGAGCAGCCCCTCCACTTGCAGCTGCAAAGATGCTGTTCCACATCCCACTGGAGGGATTTGGCATCAAAGAGTCTGGGCTGGGAAACAGGATGGAAGGAGGAACTGCTCTTGACAGCATCTGCTGGTTCTCATTTAACAACAATAAACTGTAATTCTGCTGTTAACAGGCAGGATGTTTCACCTTCACATTTCACAGGCTTTATTCACTACATTATAAAGTAAATTTAATGCAAACCCCTCTATTTAAACAACATTCTTGGGGTAAAAAAAAAGAAGWGACACCCTTAAATTCCCATTGCTATTGCAAAATATTTCTGTTGAAATGGGAGAGGAAAAATGGGGAAGAAAGATCTCTGTAATGCCACTGATAGCACAGATCAAATTCTTTTACATTACACACAGAAAATCCTCCTCTCCTGAAAGGTTTAATAGTGAAGCTGCAAAGAGTAGCTGTGTATTAAGGAGTCTTTATTAAATATCCAGAATATGTTATGTGGTATTTATTCCTTTCCTAGAGTGCATTATCATCAGCACTTGCACAACAATATATAATTTATATCAATAGCAAAGTTCTCATTGATATCTTTGAAAGCAGCTTATACCCTAATTTACTAAAAGCACTCATCTGCAGAGAGTGTTTTGTTATTTATTAGAATTAATTAAATCCTTCTGAATTATGTTAAAGCACACATCTTGTAAGTGCTTAAGGCCTGGCTGAAAAGAAAAATAAAGTTTTACAGGCTCTATTTTAGAAGAGATAAATAAAGTGAATCAGTCAACAACCCGGTCTGTTAAAACATGATCATGAAAGGAAAACTAGTTTCAAAATATTTCATTTTCAAATAGTAAAATGTTCTTCTTGATATGGTAACATTTTAATCTGCTTTCTTGTATTACACATACCAAAAAGGGAGAACAAAAAAAAAAATTGCTGTGGTATGACAATTCAAATTTGTTCAGTGAACCAGGAATATTGCTGTCCAATTCTCAGTGTTTAGGAGATGAGCCTGTACTGCAAAGGAGGAAATCAGAGTGTGCTACTGCTTCTCAATACGTGAAAAACAAGGAAAATGCAGAATTACAGCAATTCAGATGTTGGCTTCATGATGCTTTAATTTTACCWTGAAAAATCCTTAATGTTATTTTAAGATGGTTTTTACCAAAAAAAAACCCTTTGTGGGATTGAACTTCCAATCTCCTCCTGACATTTCTGCCTTATTGAGTAATTTGGGGCCCATTTGGGAGAGGCARAGATCTCAAAGGTAGGGAGTTTGTAACAACAAGCAGGGAGGGATGGAACACAAAATCAGGCAAACAGGGTGGATTAGAGGGACCCATGAAGGTCAGAGGAAAAGTGGAATCCAAATGCAGCAGAATGACCTAACTGAGCATGAAAACTGGACATTATCAGCATCCCGGTGATAACTGCCCTCTGGAGCTAAAATAAAAAGTGTTATTTCGTATTTGTCCTGCAGTACAGCTCAGCCAAGATTAGGAAGCTATTTTGCTACTTTTGAGTCCTCAGAGTTGGAGTTACTTYACATCAATAATGTTTTTTCTTCCACCACCTTCCAAGGCCACTTCTGGTGCCCTTGAAGCATTAGAACTGGCATCACTCTGGGATTTTTTCATATATTAAGTGTATTTTAACTGCAGCAAAAACTGTTAAAGGCTCACGAGACCTCCAGGCTCATCCACAGAGTGCATAAAAAGAGTTTTTGCTGCTGTGACTCACTGGAGCCCTGCAGAGAGCACAAAGGCAGAGCCCTGCCTGTTGCTGCAGCACCCAGGGGTGCAGCCTTTGTGCTGGGATTATCTCCCACATGCCAGCCCTGCAATCACAGCCAGAGCTCCAGAGCCTCCCCCAGCAGCCACAAAGGTCAGGCTCAGCTGCTCTGCCCAATTATTCCCCARCCTGGACAAGAGCAAACACTGGGACTCGCGGGCTGGACTCCATGCTGAACTGCAAAATCTGCTCAGCTCCTCTTTCTGCTTCCATTGCTGCCATTTGGAAGATTTTTGGGTGATTATTTTTTWAAATATATTTTCTCCAGGCTCACTGGGGTTGTGAAACCACCCAGAGTGAGACAAGCAGACCACAAAGGCAGCTGGACACTGAGCCTTGACTTTTAAACCCAAGAGCTGTGAAATACTAATCCTGGAGCAAGGAAAAATGGATTTGCTCAGGTTTAGGGGGCCAAAATGATCAATCAGCACACAAAGGACTCCTTCCATCACTAATGTGCTTCTGCTGGGAATAATACATGTAAGAAAAATGGAGTTTTTAACCTTTTCTCCAGAGGACCACTGCTTTTCAGAATTACTCGATGGCAGCAACGGGGATGAAGAGGAAATTCTTGTCTGTGGAGAAGATTTAGAGCTTAATCCTTTTGATGGCTTGCCTTACTCCTCCCGTTATTACAGACTGATGAAAGAGAGAGAAGAGCTTCCAATATGGCAAGAAAAATGTACTTTCATGGAAACTTTGCTTCATAATCAAATTGTGATTGTGTCAGGAGATGCTAAGACTGGCAAGAGCTCCCAGGTCAGTACAACAGACTTGGTTGGGTTTTTTTAATGTAATTTTAGAACATTTAATGAGGTATGAATTTCAGAGTCACTATAACTATTGTAATCCAAGTATTAAGGCCAGAAAGGGAAAGTGAAATGCAGAAGGTGAATAAAGATTRATGCAGTCAAACAGAGATTTGAATTATATTAAACATTTTAATAACTTTCTTCAACCACTCAAAAAAATTTGAACTTACTCTGTGTTTTGGTTCTGGTTAATGCTGTATCAGGAAAGAAATACAGGGGATTTGTCATAAGATAAAGTGACAAAACATTCCCAGGGAATGAAGGATTGAAATCAGCAGGGCTGATTCTCAGGGAGAATTAATGGTCTTTCCCCCCCTTCAGCCAGGAGCAAATGTTCTCTCCAACAGCACAAAATTACTTTACAAAACTCCTGTTAAAAGAAACCACTGAAGCCACAATCTCAGCTGAGTCTAAGCACACAAGTATCAGTCAGACTATGAAATTCTGCTTTACCAATATATAACAAGCCAGGTCTTTGTCACAGCGAGTAGAAAAGAATTTTCAAGAAAGTGCTATCAGCCAAAATACTGTTGTTTATGACTGGGATCAGGAGAAAAATTTCTTGCAGGTAGAGCTGCAGGATAATTACTGTTACAGGGCATCTCATATATCCTACAGASTTCAATGCTGGACACTTCTAGAGATCACATTTTAAACTCGACACATCRCACCTCTCCCTGAAAATTCCTATGTTCCCATAAAAATGATTCACACCCAAATAATTTTTGGAGTGCCAAGTTTTTACCTCTTGTTATTGCCTGTAATTTACACACAAAAAACTTGTGTAATAGTAAACAACTTGCTAAGAAATGTTAGCTTTTAAATTGTCCTTTAACAAGGCAAATTTTATGGAACCTTCAATGAGATGTAGCACATTGCTAGTTGGCTTTTAAACATTTCTAGAAATGCATATAACTATACAGAAATAAATTATATGTGGCTGATGCACCTAGGTTTAGATGCTGATTCAATGAAGGATTTGAAACCTAATACATCCATTAAAATAATATTTTTAGTGCAATTTTAATTTCTCATAACAACAGCACATGGATATTCTCCAGCGTTGATGTTAGTAAATATATAAATTAAGGAGCTGCTGTGTAAATTTCTGGAGCAGTTCAGTTTCAGTTATGTGTTTGCAGAGTAATTCATCTGAAATTACAGATATTGGCTGTGGCATTTGTCAGTTTGAAATCCTGGGATATGTTTTCTATCAATATGGTCCAGCAGGGGCAGGTTTGCTGCTGAGCCAGCCCTGAACATAACTGCACTAACCTTGCTGTGAGGCCYCAGGTTTGGCTTTTCTATTTTTCAGATTCTTTACTGCTTTAGTGTGTAAGTCTAGGCTTCACATTASGGGATGGTGAGCTCTGTGCAMAGAGCAGGGAGACAAAACAATTCCTGCTCCAGCTGGGCACCAAGGACAAATGACCCAAATCTCAGCCCARGAGCACAAACACYGTGGGCTGSAGAGAGAAAAACAAGCAGGGTGGGACTGCAGGGGCTAAAGCTGGAATGGGACAATGAACTGCAAGGTGCAAATGGAGCAGAACTGATCCMAGRGAGAGACCCYGTGCCCGCTSGTGCATTTTGGGGCCATTTTGGGTTGTGCYGSCCAARGTGGATCTATTTGAGGCCTCTTAATAAATCCCTACTTTATTCTGTAACTCTGTCCAGCCTCTGTTCTAGGTCAGCCTTCACAAGCTGGATCCATCAGCATGTGCTTGCAGTGACCCTGCTGTCACCTCCTCTCCAGAGGCCCCTTCTGCAGCAAATTCCAACCAACCAAATTCCCAAACAAACCTTCTACTCCATGTTGAGAATTTAAGAGATTCCAAGAGCTGACATGGGTAATTCCCATGCATGGTGCAGGCCCTGTGAGCAGCAAGTGCTCAGCTCGGTTTCACTGTTCCGTGCTGCTGAGAACATTGCAGTTGTTCAGAATTCCAGGCCTGGAATGAGCTCCTAACAGCAATTAGCCTATGGGAAATTAGACTAATAAGAAATTACAGTAATTTCCATTATAATCTAATCAAAGACAAACCCCACMGTTTGTACACCTCACCCTCTTTAAAACAAACATGTGTTTAGTCCAAAAAATACTTCTTAGTCTTTAAAACAATTACCCCAATATAAAGGATCAGAAAATGTTATCATTGGMTTTGCAGTATATTAATTTTAATTTCCTTTACTAGGCTCTTTCACAGAATTCACAGAATCACTGGGTTGGAAGAGACCTTCAAGATCATCGAGTCCAGCCCAGCCCCAACCCCTCAACTAAGCCCTGGCACCCAGTGCCACATCCAGGCTTTGTTAAACACACCCAGGGATGGGGACTCCACCACCTCCCTGGGCAGCCATTCCAGAACTTTATCACTCTATTTTTCCTGATATCCAACCTGTATTTCCCTTGAGGCTGTGTGCTCTGGGTGTGTCAGTGCTGCTGGAGCAAGAGCCCAGCCCCAGCTGAGCACAGGCACCTTTCAGGAGCTGCAGGGAGTGATGAGGGCAGCCCTGAGTCTCCTTTTCTCCAGGCTGAGCACCCCCAGCTCCCTCGGCCGTTCCTCTTTACAAAAAAAAAATGACAGGGGGGAAAAAAAAAATTAAATCCACAAAGCATTTTTGACAACATTGATTCGCTCAGCTCATAGCTTTGGTTTCCAAAGGAGCTGAGCGTGCTGATGCCGCCCAGCCCTCATGACGGTGGCGTGCTGTCCCCACAGGTCCCTCAGTGCTGTGCTGTCCCCACAGGTCCCTCAGCGGTGTGCCGAGCACTGCCTGGCCCCGCGGGGGTTTCCAAAGGAGCCCGTCCAGCCCTCACCCTGGTGTCCTGCTGTCCCCGCAGGTCCCTCAGTGGTGTGCCGAGCACTGCCTGGCCCTGCAGCCCCGCGGGGCCGTGGTGTGCTCGCAGGTGCTGCCCCGGGCCGCCGTGGCGCTGGCCCTGCGTGTGGCCGATCAGATGGAGCTCGGCGTGGGCCATGAGGTGGGATACTGCGTGCCCTTCGAGAGCTGCTGTGGGCCCGACACCATCCTCAGGTTGGTGCCTGTGAAAAACGCCGATCGCTTGTTTTTAAAATTTTAAAAGTTTAATAGTAAAAAAATGGTTATAAAAATAGTAATGCAATTAGAGTAATAATAGTTTGGACTATTAGCATTAGGACAATATGAGACAATAAAAACAAACAGTTATGGATGTCTGGGTACCTTTTTCTGGTCAGCATAAGCCCGAAAAAGGACCCACATTAACAGAGGATTAACCCTTAAAAACAATAACCTGTTGCATATTCATACACCTCATACATGATGCATAAATTCCATTCAAACACAGGATTCTGTCTGGTCATCGTCAACTTCTTCCTCATAATCCTAACAGCGCCTTCGAGGTGGAAAGAAGTTCGTTTCTCCTGATAATGGAGCAATAAATTCTCTTTCTCTGAAAGATTCAGGTGTCCTGTGGCTGCTATCTCCRTGCGAGTCCTTTCTTTAGAAAAAAAAGTATCCTACATAGCGTAGTTTCTATTTTAACATTTTGTTATAACCTAAAACTATATTTAACACACTACTTAAGAGAATTAATACAGCATYACATAACACATAYAATATTCATTTGAATAYTTGCAAAAAGCCAATCAYAAAATACACRTTTTTCACAGTGCCTTTGGAGGCCTTTGGGACAAAGTGTGGCTGGGGAAGCTGGCAGCTGGCAGTGCTGCAGATCTTGTGAATAAACATCAAAGCTGCTTTGGAAAGTTGTAGCATATTTTAAAATGGTGCACTGAGGTGGAAGGGACCCTACAGGAATCAYCCAACACAGACACCCCAACAATCCCACCTGGGCATCCCTGGGAGTGTTGTYCAAACTCCTGGAGCTCTGGCAGCCTCTGAGGAAGAACCTTTCCCTAAATCCAACCTGAACCCCTCCRGCCATTCATTCCCTCAGTCCTGGCCACCACCGAGCTCTGATCAGAGCCTGCCCCGCTCCTGCCCTCACATGGAGGATTCAGACTGCAGTGAATGAGCTCTCTTCTCTCTTCTGCAGAGATTTTGTGATTAATCAATAAGCACTAAAAGGCTTGAAGGAGGCATTCTGGGGTAAATCATAGCAGAGATTTAAGTGGGCAAGGTTACTGTCCATGCAAATCTTCATTAAGCACCTCAGTAACCTCTTTTTCTTTTTCTCTGCATTTTTTTTTTTTCTATTTTCCAGTACAGGAGTGTTCATTACCAGAAGAGAACAGGGGATATTTTACCCAAGTCAAKTTTAAATTCAAAAGCAATCAAAAAACATGGCTAGAAGGGGGTATATCCATCAACAAGAGGAAAATAGCATTCAGGGGGATTTTTGGGAGATAAGAAATGCACTTAATGTAGCAAGTACAGGCAGGTGACAGCAGGAACACAGGGATTCAGCTTTTGAGCCTCCCAGAAAGTTATGAGTTATTTTCTCTGGTTCCTTAATATGGGAGGCACAAGGTATCATATCTAGACCACAAGTTTTTTTCTCAGCCCCTGGGTCCCAGTGAAGAAGAGGATACTCACCACTTCTGAAAATCAATTTCCGCCACTCTTCCTTGTGCCTGTCCTTTCTTTGTCTGTGAAGAACTTCCTGCAGCTGCTCCTGTTGAGAGGGAGATGAATCCCTTCCTCTCACACATCAAAATCTGCTTCAAGAATTCCAAGTCCTGCTGAGCAACACAACAAAAATAATATCCTTTAAAAAACCTGTCAGCAGCAGGGGTAGAAGTGAGGAGGGCCTTATGGTATAAATTAATTGCTCRTCTTGGTTCTGGCTCTGCCTTAAGTGCACCTTCTTTTCCTCATCCAAAGGGATTTGTTCCTAGCTCAGGAATTGTTTATGGCATATGATGGAAGATGAACAGATGATTTCAGGGCAGGAGGATTTCTGCTTTTGCCTGGAGCATCCTTTCCACCACTGTGTCTCAGAGTGTCATTGAATCACATCAGGTTTGTAGCTGCTAAAGGAAGGATTTGAACATGTAACTGAGACTAAAAATACTCCTTGTTCTTATCAAACCTTTCCTGTTGGAACAGAAAGAACCAAGCTGCCCCCAAGACACTGAATGAACTTCTTACAATAATAGTCCAAGACTTTTGGTGCTTTTTTGGTACTCTATTGGTGGAGTGTTGTGTGTGTGTGTTGCAGGTACTGCACAGATGAGATGCTCCAGAGGGAAATGATGTCCACGCCCCTCCTGAGCTGCTACAGCGTCATCGTCTTGGACGACGTGCACCAAAGGACTGTGGCCACCGATGCCCTGCTTGGCCTCCTGAAGGGGGTGTTGGCAGCCAGAGCAGAGCTGAGGCTGGTGCTGCTGACTGCCCCCCACATGTGCAGCACCCTGCAGGGCTTCTGTGGCAGCGTCCCCGTGCTGCGCGTGCGGGGCAGGCACCGCGCCCAGGCCGTGTTCTCCTGCAGCCCCCACGGGGACCCCTTCCTGCCTGCCCTCAGGCTGCTCCTGGAGATCCACCACGCCCGGGAGAAGGGGGACATCGTCATCTTCCTGGCATCTGAGCAAGTGAGTTGTTAACCTGATGCCTTAAGTTTTRGCTTTCGTATTTTCCAGGTTCTGTACTGCATTAGGAAATAACTCTGAACTTCATATAAAGCGTCAGCAAGTTCTCCTCACAGCTCAGGCACACAGAGCAATCCTTTTCCAGGCCCAAAAAGTGCAAACAGTGAACTGGGGAGACCARTTTGGGAGGATGAGACTTCATAACCTGGAGCTGGAATTGGACARTTAACCCCAATATGGAAATGGACCAGAACWAATAAAAGTGTGRAAACTCATGACACRCCATCCATCTTGAGTTCATCTACAKTAAAAATAGAATCAATATAGTCTCCTATATTTAAACAAAAGTATTGCACAGAGAAACTTTGATTAAAATCCTGGCTGTCCATTCCAGTCAGATATTCTGAMAGCAACAACATTTCAACATTAACCCCAGTATGGAAATGGACCAAAACTTATAAAAGTGTGAAAACTCATAACCCAGGATCCATCTTGGGTAGAGCCATGGCCAGGCTCTTGTACTGCCCAATGTGTATCCTGTGAAGGCCTTTAATAAATCCTGGCTTTATTCCTTTAACTCTGTCAAGCCTCTGTCCTAGGTAGCTTGTCTAGCAATCAAACTTGTTTTCTTTCTGATTTTAATCAGGAAATGTGTTTTTTTTTTAATCTGACCTGTGTATACCTTGCTAAGGTATTTATAGGTCAGATAAAAAAACTGCTGTCTTAGTGGCTAAGACAGCAGATGTGCCACCAGCYTTTATAATTTCAGGGTTTTCCTTCAAAGAAATCATGGCATACATGACATTGTGTTTTATGCGCATAGAATATCTATATAACACATAAATACTGTGGAGACAATATATATTTTTTCTGTAGGTTTAAAGGGAGGCCACCATCCTTTTRTGTGATACATAAAGCTGTAGAAGCAGCACACAGGGGTACAGGCCACAAGGGATTTAATAACCTGTCCTGGCAGTGGGCATCCCACAGTTTGTGCTGTCCCTGTTGGGTGGGAATGGACACATGGACACAAGTCCAGCCTCCAGCAATGCCCTACAGCACTGGGGTGTTTTTACCTTCRACCTCCCAAAGGAGATTTTTCCATTTGGGTTCTTCTTCCCAACCGTTTGTGTGCACAGCAGCAGGAGGAAAATGTCACTCCAGAGGTGTGRCAGAAAATCCAGGAATCTGCACAGGCTTGGCCGTTCTAAATAGTGACACCTTTGAATCTCTGTAGACAGCAGTGGTTCCCTAAATTCACTGCACCAGCAGGTCCTTTATAGCTGTCAAAGTAACCTGACAATCAAATAAAYATTTCAGTATTTGTGATTATCATTATTATCCTGATAATGATCCCCAATCTTCCACTGTGTGTCATTAAATCTGCTTTAGAACAACAAGCTCCCMAGGAAATAATGACTTTTCACAAGCAAAGATAATTTACCACAAACTACCCAGGTAGTGTTTCTTGCTTTTTGCTGTTAAAAGAGGGATGGATATGAAACACTTTATTTTAATAGTGTCAATAATCAGTTTTAAACCTTATAGACACCAATTTTACAAATGATAAAGTAATGAATTCTCTGTTAGTCCCCATATTTACAATAGATAATGTTAGAGAAAAAACACACACTCTTTCAATTTCAAGTTTCATTTCTGCTTAAAAGAGCTTTTTGCAGGTAAATTCCCCACAAAACTAAAATAGGAATTTCTTTCTTGCSAAGAAGAGATCACTCATTTTTCTCTCTCACAATGAACAGAACACTCATTATGAACCAGAACATCCCATGAATTCTTGTTTAACTGTGATTTAAAGTTTCATAGTGGTAATGGTTCACTGTTCCCAAGCACTCAGCTGTCTTTTAAACTAAACAAAAATATGAATAAACCAAGAACATCAGGATTTATGAGCTGCCCTGCTGCCAGCCTTGCTCTTAGATGTCACTCTTGTATCTTTATAACAATTTTTATGGAGCACTTTCAACCTATAACTGCTGGAAATGTGCTGTCACTCTCAAAGAGAAACTCAGTCTGGCTTTTCAATTTTGCAAAACCTTTGCTAATAAAAATGCTTTTAAAAAAATTCCCTTTCAGACTGAGGAAGGCCATGAATTATTTTTGTATGCCTTTCAAAAAATCGTGCAGAACATAAATGGTTTCTTATTAACCCCCCAACAACAAAACACTCAAACAACAACAAAAATCTTTTATAATTCATAGCCARCCTCTAGATCTGTGAACTATTTTAAAGGTGATGTTCCATCAACACAAGTTAGGGACATTTTATTGACTTTATTAAATCTTTATAGGGTTTATTAATCATTGGGGGAAAAAATTCAAACCTTTACAATAATTACATCTTCTCAAATATAATAATTGAGGGAAAGTAGGGAGGTTTCTGCACATTTTGATCATTTTGTGTGATGCAATCGGACTAAGAATATACAATTTTGTAAGGAAAAAAATGTATTTCTCTTGATTCCAGGAAATTGAAAAAGCTTATCAGWTGATCAGACAGGAACAACCCAATTTAAACCCTGACCTTGGAGAACTCATCCCCATCCCTTTGTACCCCACAAAACAAGACCTGACTCCCAAACTCATTCAAAACAAGCAGAAATGCTGCAAAAAATACAGGAGGAAAGTGCTACTCACCACCAGCTCTGGAGAACCTCTGATCTGGACTAAAAATGTGACTTTTGTCATCGATGTTGGTGTGGAGACAAGAAAGGTYAGTGAAGGGAACCAGAAGCACTTTGTCCAAAATAAACTCTGCAAAAGGGCTTTTCAGGGCAGGGGAGAGGGAAATGTGCAGCTCAGATTTGTGCAAATAGTCTCTAGAGGATCATGTGGTTTTCTCTTCTTTCACAGCACAGGTTCTATGATATTTTTAACATGCAAATTAATAGAATTTAAATCATTTTCATGGATATCTCATGTGAAAACCAAGCAAGAAATCACAGTTACTTCCTAAATTCAATAAGAAATTGGATTTTTGAAGTTTCTAAAGCCAGATGAACAGTTCCAGTTGAAACTGCCCCTCATTTGGGCACCAAACCCRTGACAGGTTGTTTGCAAAATAAATCTCACCTGAGTTCTGGCCTATCAGTCATGAACCTCTCTTCAGTATTTTATACATAAAGCAAAATACAATCAYTTCTTAGGCACCTGTTGGCAGATCTCCTGGTTTAGGAGATTATTYTCATCCCTTATTTAATGACCTAGTAATTGCTCACACAGGGAATCTCTGTTTTTTTCAAGCTGCTTGTGCTCCTCATGGMCATGTGCTCCCATCCAAATGGTGCAATTTATCTAAGTGCATTAGAAATAATTAGATAAATTAACTAAATAAATTGATTTTCCTGTTCATTCTAAGTTTGGGATAATTTTTTTTGTTTTCCACCCTGGGAAGGATTAGTGCAGCTGCAAAAAAAAAAAATCTAATTTGTTTTATTTCTACAAAACTGATGTCCTAAGGGATGAGTAACWGTGTAGGAGGAACATGAACTGGAAAGCTGCACTACTGTCCTGGTTAAAATAAAAATTCCAGTAACAGGCAAAAGAAACAATGTAATATATTTCCTTTCTGTAGTACAAGGTGGAACAASCAAAATTGGAGCTAAGTGTTCCTGACATTTTGGAGCAGAGATCATTAATCCTGATTGGCCTTGCAAGTATTTCAGGGAAAAGCTTGTGAACTACCAGTACCTTTCATTTGCATTGCAAAAATCTGTCATTTAAAAAGGTTTTTAACTGGGAATTATGAACTAACTCAGTCTCAAGGCGAGTTAAAAGGAGTTACAGTTTTTTGTGCCAGGAAGAAGAGCCCAAAAGCAGTTTTCAATTAGACCATGCTTATTTCTTAAACTTATTCCTACAACTGCAGTTTTTTTGGATGGCAGAAATTCATTTCACTGCCATGGTGACCTGAAGCCCAAAGTACAATTCAGCAAATTTTGTGAATTTAAAATTCAAATCAATGGGAACAAACCAGATCCAACAGTCCTGATGTCTACCAAATCACCTCTATCAGTGATGCAATTTTTACCTTTAATTCAATTCTTTTGTTCAGTCTTGTGATATTCCTCCCTCACCAGTTCAAACTCCCATTCAGCCAAAGTCAGCTGAGCACAGAGRGAACAGGAAAAGTTCAGTGCAGAGCAAAATCCCACCTGATCCTTGCAGCTGGGGTAAATCAGCAATTCACCTGCAGGAAAAGAAATTTGTGCCCTGCACTGAAGGAGTTTGGTTTTTTTAATTTTTGTCTTTTTTTATCTGCTTAAAGCAGATGGAGTTGACTTATAAGGCAGGAGTAGAGAGCTGCCTTATCCTGGCAGTTTTGTCTTGCTGGACACCACAGGCTTGTGGCCAGAGCAGGGAGTGAATCAGCTCCTCAGCTAAATCCAAATAAAGCATAATTAAGATAACTATAAAACATGGCATTATATATCTCTAATACAGCCCTCACCTCCTGTAATTTCAGTATTAAGACAAAAATCTGGAGTTAGGGAGCAAAATGCTGTCAGAAAATGTTGGGATTCTGTCACTGCAAGAAATAAATAATATTTTCTGATRTTTTTCTTGATGATACCATTTTCTGCTTCACTAAGGTACATTTCTTCAGGGGAAAAAAAAGACATTTATCTCAGAGCACACTTAGAGTGACTGCAAAACATCTGTCAGTTTGTCAGGGTGCTGAGTGCTCTCCTTCCCAAGCTGCTGAAACGAAAAGAAATGAAAACTGTTACTACCCTTTCTGTAAAATGACCTAGAGAGAAATTCAGTACAGACCATTCATATTTTTGCAGCCCTTGTGTACTTGTCTGATGCTTGGTATCTCTTTCATTTAAAGGTGTACAATCCTAGAATCAGAGCAGACTCTGTTCTAACCCAGCCTATCAGCCAAAGTCAAGCAGAGGTGCATAAACAAATTCTGGGCATGTCTCCATCAGGTAGAAATATTAGCTCAAAATTTCAATCCATTAGCTCAAATTTATTAATACAATCAGCATGGCAATGTGAGGAGGAAGCATTTTAAAAAAGGTAATTTTCCTGAATTCTCTTCCAGGGAAAATCTTCTGCTTGTACCCTGAAGAATTTACACACAAGGAAATGAAGGCAGAAATTCCAGCTAAAGTTCAGGAATCCAACCTCACCAGCTTGGTCCTGTTCCTGAAGAGGATGGACATTGCAGGCTTTGCACACTGTGACTTCATCAGCAGCCCAGGTAAGGGCATGCACCAATTTCTCATATTTTTATCATTATTTTAGAAGTTCTTTCCAGGTTAATTTTACCCTGTCACTCACAGGATTGTTTTTTATTTAAGGACTTGTAATAATATCACCCTGCTTTTCCCACTTACCTGCTACAGCCATTCTCAGCTCAATAGCACTTAGAAAAAAGACCATAAAGTATCTGAATGGAATTGGAATGCTAAAAAAAATCAATATTCCAAGTATCTTCTCGTCTAGGTTACATGTTATTTTCCTATAACCCACAAAGAAAATTTGTGTCCTGTTGTACAAGGTATTGTACAGATATCCAACAMAATACATTCCTTTAATCAAAAGTTTACAAGCCAAATAAACCACTGTTGTTACCTGGGGGATGTRTGTGGAGGAAATGAGCTTCCTCCTTATCCTCCAGCATCTCCCACCTCACATTTTACAATGGGCTKCTCCTTAGGGCAATATTCCTTATAAAATAAACCCAAATACACTTTCAATACTAGCCAGGGAAAACACTGAATTTTGAGGTAAGAGAATAAGGGAAGTTGCCTTTTTTTTTTTTCCTTGACTTCATAATTTAGGGTTTTTTCTATAGAAAGATATTTTCCTCTGTTCTGGCTTATCACAAACCCCAAGTGCCACTGCAGGTTCTGCTGTTGCTTTGAAACCCATTAAAGTGAGGGAAATAGCCCTGATTTCATTGGTTTGGGGATTGCTGGCTTCATTCTTGAAAATTTTCCAGTACAAACAGAAACATTTCTTATATTATCCTGCCTTTCCTCATGMACATACACAAAATTGGAATGATCTCTTCTATGTTGTTCACTATAATTAATCAGTAATAAAGTGCTAATTCTCACTGTTGGMTGTTGCAATAGATGGTTAAGTGGAATTTTTAAGAAAAATTTATTCTACATTTCTCTTGTGTGTTGTTTAGSAGAAACATGCCTAAAAGAAATAGGAAAAACCTTGACCAGTCTGATGGTAATTAATTCAWAGCAATGAGAATTGGAGTATTTTGGCCTTGTGTCATCTCCTGTGCTGAACCCACAAAGTCTGCWTGGAAAATGCTTATGGAATAGTTTGCTCCCACTCAAATTTAAAACATATTTTACTATTTAAAAATATACTAAAACATATGAATGCTTTTCCTGGATATGAAGAAAGCTGGTCTTGAACTGTAGAAGGAATTATAGAATTATATGAGGGAAAGCATTTGGCATTTTTGGATTTAAAGGGGACAGCAGTCAGAGAGGATGAAATGCTAGAGGCACATAAGGGTTTCACAGATGCAGGAATTCTAAGTTTTGGTTGTATTTTTTGATAATGCAGYTGAAGAAAGCATTGTCCTGATGTGTAAAAAATTGKGAAGGTATTTGATGAGTGAAGGAATTGGCTTTACTTGGATGGACATCACATATGACAAAGCTTTTGCTGACTAGATCAAGAGTGYCAGGTGCAGGTACTGAACAGTTTTAGGAGTTACTAAATTATTGTCCACTAAGTACAGTGGACAAACTGCTTGAACAAAGGAAAAATCCCACAAACACTGCAGGAGTGCTCTGAAAGGGGAGGAGAAATTCTGCACAATTTCCTTGGCTGCTTCCTGCCTTACTCAATTAAACATTTGAGACACAGCTTTGATGATCCAGCACAGCTCTTCCTTTAACCAGGACACATCACACATTGGCTTTCTTTCCACTTTGGAGCTGACAGGGAACTTTTTTCCTACCAGCACTTGGACTGATCCCTACAGAGATGAGTGTAAAGCTCCCCCAGTCAGAACACAGAGTTTGGAGTGCCTGCTGTGAAATTCTCTGAAAGAAACTGAAGCACCCAAGGGAGAAATTTGTCCGGGAGTCAGTTCTTGTGTTGGAGCAGCTCACAGAACTCAAAACACATCAGGCATTTAAGCACACAAACCCAAGGATGGTTTGGGCTGGAAGGGACCTTAAAGATCACCCAGTTCCATCCTCGCCATGGGTTTGGCCGTTCCGTGCCTCTCSACCTCCTTGGAGCTGAGTTCCCTTGGAGTAAAAGGAGTAAAACCATTGCAGCATCCCCTGTGTGCCAAGGGCTTCCCTCTGCTCTGTTTCTGTCCAACTTTCTTGCTTTGTCTTTGCAGCTGAAACACAGGGAGGCTTTAGGGGCTCTGAGAGGTGGTGGAGTCCCCATCCCTGGGTGTGTAACAAAGCCTGGATGTGGCACTGGGTGCCAGGGTTGAGTTGAGGTGTTGGGGCTRKGCTGGRCTCGATGATCTTGAAGGTCTCTTCCAACCCAATCATTCTGTGATTCTGTGAATTCTAGGTGAATTTCTCCTAAACAAAGTCAAGTTYTCACTGAGATGGGAGAATAAGACACGGGCACGAACTGTTGAACAAACAAATCAGAAGGACACTGGAATTCATAGCAAGAAGTAYTTCTCAATCTCTCTCCTGCACATAGAGAACGTGCAGCAGATAAGAGACAAAAAATACATCAGTAAAACATTTTATTTCTGCTCAGCAACAATGTGCACAAGGGATTTTTTTTCCCACTGCTCTTTGAGGAGAAATAAAAGCCTGGATTAGGTCTGACTCATTACTGCATTATGAAAGCAACAAACATGTCAGGCTTACAGCTGCTGCATTTAATTCATGCCATAATCGAGAGCAGCAAATGCAGCAGAGCTCATTCCCCTTTCTGGAATTCATGGGCCAGAGGAAAATGAACCTGGCACTGCAGCTCCAAAGTGCATCAGAGGGATTCCTGTGCCCCTAGAACAGGGATGTGRTTACATTCTGATCAGTGCATCAGGATTCCTGTGCCCCTAGAACAGGGATGTGGTTACATTCTGATCAGTAAATCAGATAGATCTTTGCTGGGATTTGTAATGGGACAAAAGAATTCCAGTCACATAGATTGCAGCAACGTTGAGTACTTTTGTAAATCACTGGAAAATCCTTATTTAAGCTAAGTGAATCATTAGAAAGATGAAGCCATGTAAAATTTCTCTGTGGGATCAAGGGGAAAGCACTTGCAGATTCTGCATTCATTCAGAATTTCCTTAAACAATTTTCAGATTAAAGGATATGTTGATGGTACGACCATGACATTTGAGAGCTCTGCTTTCACAACCCCCTGGAGAATATATTTCTAGAAAATCCAGAATAACAAGAGTTGTATACGTTTATATAATTTCAAATTGTTTCAGAAAAATAAATTTCTGGCATATTTTCACTGGAGACTGTCAAAGACAGAAACTCAATGCACTATGTAAACTCTGCTCAGCAGAGATCACTTCAGGGCACATTTATTATCTTAAATTTACTTGTTAATTATTTGTTGTATTAAATTCTGGATTTCATCAACTAAATAATGTGTGCAGACATTATTCAGTATATTCTGTCAGGACAGGGTAGGACAGGCCCTTCCTGGCTGTCCCTGCTGGCAGAAAAGCACAGCAGGGACCATCACCAGCCAGACTGGAGGAGTGATGAAGCAGTGAGAGTGGAAACACTGCAAAGTATGAGTTTGGGGAGGCAATTTTTACTGATCAACTATCATTTCAAAATAACAGTTATAACTGGTGGCTTCAGAGCAGAACAGACACATAAAAAATCCTGACTCGGTACAGGGGGRAAAAGAGAACCAGGACAGAGAAACTTGTGCTTCCAGAAGAAAAATCTTTGCATAATTTGAGGAAAACTTGGCATGGACTCCTCCATGYTCTCAGTTTGCTGTCCAAGGAGCAGTGTTAGAAAACAGGAACAGCAAACACCCTTCCCCAGGACTGCTCTCCCTGCAGGAATTACTTTGGCAATTCTTTCTGCTGTTCAGCCCAACGGAACCTRCAAAACCTGGGGTGTGCCAGGCAGAGCATCAGCTCCTTAAACACAACATCCCTTCACCTGACAGCCATGGCACCTCTAACTTTTTAAGTTATTCCTTTGGAAGGAAAAGATCTATCAAAAAAAAGGTATTTTACATCCTCAGCATTTGCRGAGTAGGAGATCAGGACACAGGAGCTGTGGATCTCCAGAGAAGCACAARAGAGCAGTTAAGTGGACTATTAAAAATCACAATATTTTTCATTCCTACCTCTAATATCCACTAATCCACTCTAATATTACAGACCAAATCCCTAAATCACTTGCTTCCTAATGCAACAAGAACAATACTTTTTAATTTATTTGTTCACACCTTGAGCACTTGCATTTCAGCCTTCTGGGATGTGGTGCTGAGGACTACAGGTGTTGCTGCCTTTAGAGACAGAATTTACTCTGTTCACTTCAAAGTTTCAGAAATATGAAACCAAGAATGTCATTTTAAGTAGCTTGAAACTCTCAGATAAACGATTCCAGTGCTAACAACAACATTAAGTTATATATTTGCTTTCCTAAGCCTAAGAAGGATCAAAAGCAGGATCTGTATTTACATAAAACTGGTCAGATTTCCTGAAATGAGTCCAGAGCAGCCAAAGAACACAGAGCAGGGAAAGAAAATATCAGATTWGGAAATACCTTTTAAAATTCCAGGGATGTGACAGCTTCTTGTTGAAAGCACAGGRCACATCTTGAGAGGTTTTTTGAGCTTTGCTGCTGTGAAAGCAGCAGTAGAGGCACAAATCCTCGTGGTTCACACCTCAAGGCAGCAGTGGCTTGTGCTGGCAAGAAACCCTAAAAAGCCCTACTCTGTTTTTTTTATTTTTGCTTTTTTACTGTTCCTTTACCTGCTCTAATCCACCTTTACTGTCTTGTCCTTTCTAGAGCAATAAAACTCCAGGAAGTTTTTTTTTTCTTTTTTTTTTTTCCAGAACACTCATAGCAAGACAGAGAAGTAATTTGTGTTTATAAATCTCAAGACAACTAACTCTAGGGCATAAAAATGCAAATTACTGATGCCATCAGGGGGTTGAAATTGGCTGCCATGYAACCATGTATTTTGTGAGCTCTAGCACAAACTACTTTGTTGAATTCTGGAAAATAGCTTTCCATGATGTCCCAGTAATTACTACACATCTGAATGACCCTTTTACTATTTTCAATCACTGATTTTTATTTCCTGTCACTGACTCATATTCATCATCAGCTGCTACTTCTCATTTCTTTAAAACTCCTAAGTATTTTCTTCTCAGATACTTCAATTTTTGCAAGGGCCCACTGTTTATCCCACTAAACCCCATATTTTTTATAATAAATGTGCTCTCTAGATAGAATTTTTCAGGCAGAGGGAAGAACTCTTAAGACTGAAATGAAGCAGTTTCAAAAGGAATTTGCAGGTTCCTGAGAGAATTTGTCTGAAAACTGGGTGTTTTAAACTTAACCAAAGTCACATTAGCAGATTRAGATGCTGGAGAAGTTCTGGAAAAGCCCATGTAAGGGGAATTAATAAACTTTTTTTCCCTTTCAGACATAATCAGAATGAGGTTAAAAGCAACAGGTGCTTGTTTGCTTCCCATTTTACTTTGAGTGGCTAATTCCAGAGAGATGGCAATAAACAGTTCACTGCCAATGAAGTCAAAWCCTGATCTCAAGATTTTCTTGCAGAATGTGTGGGGAAAGCGTGGCTAAATGTGACCTAGGAGCTAATTACAGCCTTTTAGTCTTGGTGATGCCATTCCCWTTCTTAATGAATGCAAGAAATTATTTCTAGCCATCTCCTAATGAAGATCCAAGTGCAAGTGCACCCCCTGCCTGTGTGGGCAGCTGTGCTTGTGGCCTGGATATTTTATTTTGGGATTTTTTCCCCATTAATGTACAGACTGACAGCAGCTGACAAATGGCCAGTGCAGCTTCCCAGGGCTGGGGGTGAGGCCAACTTCTGCTGCAGTGGAATTTCTGCCACCAGCTTCAAATTTAAYTTGTTATCCATAAAACTGAGAAAATATCAACCAGATCCTTAGGCTGGAATAAGGAGAGAGTTGCTGCAGTGGTTGGAGAGAAGTTGTGAATGTTAATGAACTGCTAATCATGAAAGATATTGACCATTCAGTATAACCTGGAATAAAAATCTACCTTGGAAAATGGCTGGGAGGAAAGAACCTTAAAGAACCTTCACACTTCAGGAGTTCCCAAATTTCCACCAATTTTTTCATGCTCTGGCAACAATTTTYTGGAGTGTAGGCCTGACAACTTCAACTTGAGTGTCCCTCTTTCAGTCCTCACAACTGGAGCCATATAAAGCTCTTCTGTGCTTGTTTGACCTCCTTTTAGCACTATCAGATCTCCTACAAACCTGCTCAAGTCCTAATTTTAAGTGCTAATTTGCTTAATCAGAAGATTTTCCTATATTCCCTCATTATTTTTGCTGCCTCACTGTTCTCATTTCTACCTRTGGAGGTTGTAAGGAAGTTATAACCCACACTAAGGGAAAACTGAACATTGAATTTTGTGGAGTGAGAAAGTTCAGCCAATTGCTAGGGAGACATTTTCTTTTACTGCATTCCCATTTTTCTTCTGGTATTRTGAGAATCTATGTAAAAAAAGTATAATAATTAAAAAGGCAACCAAGAGAACTTCAAATACCTGCAAGAATGAAAGYTACAACTTCTGTAAATATCAGAATATCTCCTCTGGTTAAAAAAGATCGTTCCTAGACCTGTTCTGTATCTCAGCACCCCTCACATGTAACCACCCCTCTTAAAAAAGAATAAACATAAAAAAACCACCTGAAATCTGCCAAGAATGGAAGGAGTTTTGACAGAGTCTAGGGGTATTGAGGATTGTGTCTGGGATTTTGACAAAAATTGTTCTGACATTAAAAGTATCAACAATGTGATTTACAACTTATTTTCTTCCTCCAGAATTTTCTCGGCCTTCCATTCATCCATTATTTTTTGTTCTTAATCACTGTCAAATAAAAGAAGTATCATTTTCCCACAGCTGAAATATTACAATGAGAGTTTAGGCATTCATTCCTGTGTAGCACTCTCAAGAACTGGAATTCTCTTCCCTTTTCCTTAGCTCCTGAAAGCCTGATGCAGGCTTTGGAAGATCTGGATTATCTGGCAGCACTGGATAATGATGGAAACCTCTCTGAATTTGGGATTATTATGTCAGAATTCCCCCTGGATCCTCAGCTGTCCAAGTCACTTCTGGCTTCATGTGAATTTGAGTGTGTGGATGAGATGCTCACCATTGCAGCCATGGTCACAGGTACTCCTGGATCAGCTCYCACTGCAGGCCTTGTGCCACCTGCCCAATCCAACCTCCTTCCAAATCTACCCACAAAAGCAAATTTTTGTTATTCTCATCCTGCTTATTTCAAGTAAATTAATATATTTGGCTGTTCAAATCTTAACTGTAAGGATACGAGGAAAACTAAGTAAATAATTCCCACAGAGAATTCCATTTCCAGGCTTCAGCTGCCCATTGGCTTTCTGCCTTTTGTCAGAAACATCCCTTCAAAATCAAACTTTCTYATTTTAAACTACATTTGTGACAGAKCAGTGCAGCAAAATAAAGGAAGTTCTAATTATAAAACATTGAACTGTTTACCTACAAAACATTACTTTGTGATCTTGTCTCTCTACTTCAAATATTTTCTAAAACTGACATAACCTTGGAGTCATGGGCAGCAAACACATGAACTACAGGATAGCAAGCTCCATGAGTTGTTCTCCTTGTAGGACAACTTTTTATGCCCAAACTGGGCTGATTTTTAACTTGTGATGGTTTTTCTAAAGTACATATAACAAATGTAAATGTTTGAGYAGAGGCACAATTCAGTTTTAGAAAAGCTCAAAAGACACAAAAGTAAAATGCACTGGAAAGCACAAATTTCAACATAGAGGGGCAAATTAAGGCATTAAATCAAAAGATGTCTTTTTATAATAAAGAAACCATTTGTTGGATTCTGGCTGAATTAGGTTGTGACATTAGGAWGCTTTTTTGGCATCAGCCTGGGAGAARGCTGCTCTTTTGTGTTTGCAATACATATTGACTAGAAATGAAGGGATGGSACTATTTTCAGGCTAAGAACAATTTACTGCTCAGACAAACATCAGTCTCAGAGGCCCTGAGATTTTAGAGGAGCAGACATTCAGCCATAGCTCAGGAGCAGTCACAAGTTCTTTGTTACAAGGCAATCTAGAACCTTCTAACCCAATGGACAGCTGCCACAGGGTTTATTTTGCTTTTCTGACCCATCACCTTTACTCACTTCTGCTGCACTGAGGATGCTTTTGTCCAGTGGGCTTCTGTCTCACAGGCACACATCTGCCTCTGTTCTAACTTCTGAACTCTCAGCTCATTCCATGCAGCCCCACCCCTACATTAGAAACCCTTCACCATCTTATCAGTGCAGTTCCTCACTTCCTTCAGGCATATTCTTACTTACAACTATAGAAATAKGAGTTTATGATTTTTCTGCTTAATATCTGTGTATTGTATTTTTACATCAATCCAAGCTTCCTTCCAAGGCTGCAGATCAAACCCTTCAGTGTCTGTGGGAGTTTCTGTTTTTCTGATTCCCACAAAACAAGACTGGAAGGACACGCACAAAATAAACCCTTAGTGAATGCGGCATGTTCAGTTCTTCAGCACTGATCCAAAACTGGGGGTTAAAGGCAACTGAGGAAGGAGAAACCCAAAAATACCAGTGGGGTTTTGTGCATGCACCTCTGTGTTTTCACCACTGGCTTGGTTTTCCCTCAGCTCCCAGCTGCTTCCTGCACACCCCTCCTGGCACAGAGGAGATCGCTCAGAGCCGCTGGCGCCGCTTCTCCCACCCTGCAGGAGATCACTTCACCCTCATCAACRTCTTCAGCGCCTTCAGGGCAGCCACTGCCAGCCCCACACACCCAGGCAAGTGTGCCCTTGAGCCAAAATAAGCTCAGTGCCACCAGTGTGGAAAAAAACAAACCCAAAAATCTGGTGATTGTTTCTAGAATTGTTGGTATGCGGGGAGAAATCTATGGCAGTAGCTATTGCTGATGAATATTAATTTACTAATTAATTAAAAAMGTCCTAGGACAGCATCTTTTACCCAACAGGGATCCATAACCAGTATTCCAACTGTCCTTTGAAATGGCACTGTGCAAAACCAGAGTGATGGTTCCTCCTGTAGAAGCACAAAATCCAAGTTTAGGATGAATAAAAGCTGTTGAGGAGGGCCTCAATTCCCCCAACAGCCCAACACACAGCTAAAAAAGTTGTGAGCTGAACAGGATAGCTGTGAACTGAAAGGCAAATTTAAGGGACAAATGGAAAGTAGTAAAGTCCACATTTGCAGGAACACAAATAAAAGCCAGGAGACTGCAGAGCAGCAGAAACTCTTCACTGCATTTTCCCSTGCTCCAGTTCATTTAGCCCGAGTCCAGTGCTCAGACAGCAGAGGGATAAATTTGCACTCACTGAGTAAAAATTTGGGACAGGGAAGCAGGATTGTCTCCTGTTCAGTCATGTGGAATGCTGAAGGGAGCTCCGGGAGAGCCAGTCCTTTACCAGAGTGCAGCATCAGCACCAGCACTACAGGTGTGATTGCATCTCCATATCCCAGCCTAAATCCACAAGGCCTGAAAAACAGAATTGCTACTCATTCTCTGGGAAGCTTTACTCAYAACAGAGCAAAGAAGGGATTAAATTCAGGGAGAAATAGCTGCAATTCTATAAAACTAACTGAGGRTATCAAATATTGCCCACTTACTTTGTGAGCTGAGCCTAAGCTGTCTGTATGGCTCATTACCAGAATTYTGGACATCACCTGGAGCAGTGCAAGAGCATTTATTGCACAGAGCAGCACCTGTGCATCAGTGAGATTCTGCTTTAAGCCAAAACATTGTTTTTTCCCCACAGACCTCAGCAGGGAGCAGTGGTGCTGTGAGTATTTCCTGAGCTGCTCTGCTCTGAGCATGGCAGAGATGATCAGAGCTGAGCTCGTGGAGATCATGAAGCGCATTGAACTTCCCATCTCAGAACCAGACTTTGGATCAGAAGCAAATCTGCTAAGCATTAAGAAAGCTCTTTTATCTGGTTACTTCATGCATGTAAGGAAAAACACGGTGGTTTCATCTTCCTGCACTGTTAAATTATGTAGAATGCTTTCAGAAAACTTAAGTTCATTAGTGAAATCTCTTGATTACCATAAAAGCCATTTTTTTCCCAGTATCAAACACTTCTTCTCATTTCAGCCTTTTCTCTGGGGTTCATCTCTCACTGCATGCAGTTCACACTCTCCATAGCAAGAAAAAACTGCCAATATGCCTTTCACTCAAAGAACTCTTACACCTAAAAAAAACCCTCTTGAAATTGCAATATTCTCTCAGGAATTATCTCCTTTTTGAAGGTGAAAATTGCCTGGAAAAAGAGAAATGACTTGGATATATTTAGGTGTGCATAGCAGACAGCTTGTCTCATCTCAGGAAGGCACTCTTAACTGTAATTGTAAATGTAAACTAGATTGATTTATTCCCACTTGAGTCCACAGACTTTCCTTCACATCCCTGTTCACAGTCTCCACACAAAAACTACCTCTCCCAACTGCATATTTCATGACCTGCCACACTGTATTTAAAAGTCTATGAAAAGTGTATGTGCTAAAGAATACATGTTTGTATGTTTCACTCAGACCTGCAAAGCCAAACTCAGATAGTTTTGTACTTACTTGTTGCAGCTTCCTTTGAAATACAAAAATKAACATTTTCTTTAAGTCTCATTACTGGTAGACACTCCCAAGYTTTCCCACACAAACTTGGGAAGAGGTTCCAGTTGAAAGTATCTGAAAAGAAGTTTAATTTCTGGTTTAAATCTAAAAGGCACTGATCAATTCAATAATRGATAACTCTCCATGTTGTTTTTTTTTAGATTGCTCGTGATGTGGATGGCTCAGGGAACTATTTAATGTTAACACACAAA
Source organism: Cardinalis cardinalis (assembly GCA_014549065.1). Lineage (NCBI taxonomy): Eukaryota > Metazoa > Chordata > Aves > Passeriformes > Cardinalidae > Cardinalis > Cardinalis cardinalis. The sequence continues at coordinate 539,428 of JACDOX010000286.1, forward strand.
CAAGTGGCCCAGCTCCACCCCTTCTCGTCCTATTGCAACACCAGGAGGATTCCAGAGTGGGTTTTATTCCATGAGTTCAGCATCTCAGAGGGCAATTCCATCAGAGTTGTCTCTGAGATCTCCCCCAATCTGTAAGTGAACAGTCATGCAATTGCTCCTTCATTCCTAAAATCATCACTTTGGGAGGATAATAAAAATAAAAAGGGAAGAGCTGTGATCTCAGGCCCTCACTATTCTCAGTAGTTGCCACTGTAACTGTAATCAGTTGAAAAAGCCCACATTACAAGCTGCAAAAGCTTCTTACAAGGTAAAATATACAGAAAAAAATTCAGAGTCAACAGAGCAGTGTACTCACACATGAATCCAGCTGGAAAGGCCTTTGCTCCCTGAAAAGCTATTTTCCAGCAAATCCTTCTCTTAACATATTTTCTGTACCCAGCCAGCTGAATCATGGCCTGTTTATGGATTCAGGGAGAGACCAGCGTCCTCCTTCTGCAAAAATCTCTTTACACAAAGAATATACATTTCACTCTCCCATCTTTTCTATTTCCCATGTTTATAGGAGAGCTTTTTTCATAATGTTATTGAACCATTCTGCTCTAAAGCAGGGAAATTCCCATTTAATGCAGCCTGCAGCACTGGGAACTGCATTGCAGCTCAAGTGCAGGCTGAGGATTTTCAGTGCCAAGTTACTAAAAGCACRAACTCCTACTACATCTTGCAGAGAATCTTGGGTTCTTGCAGAGTTTTGGGCTGAAATATCAACTTTGTAGTTCTTTTAGATATGCCTGGAAATAATTATTCAAGTATTTGAAAAATCAATTAAAAATTAATAATGTTTTGTGTGATTTCCTCCCCAGATTTGCAGAGCTGGTACCTCAGTACTATTTCAGCAATCTTCCTCCAAGTGAAAGCAAGGATATTCTGCAGGAAATGCTCAATCACTTGGTACCTGTTTCAGCCACAAAGGAGGAACAGAAAACTGCCAGTGACAGCAAAGAAAATGAAGAATTTCCCCAAACTCCCACTGAGCAGAGATGTGTTATTCAGTGAATTTAGACTGAACCATCACATACTGGACAACAATAAATAAAAGCAATATATCCAAACCACATCCCCACCTTAACCTATGTAATTATTTAAAACTTTTGACATAAATACATTTAACAGAAGAAACAAAGAAAAAGCACTTTTCTCAAYGAAAGGAGTTGCAGGCATTATTTTGGAACAAAACCACATGATTTAGCTTTGGTTAAAAACACATTGAACAGATATTCAGGTTTTCTTTTGACACTGGGTTTTTATTGACTGCTTCATGATGATATCAAGGTAAAATAAGATGGAGTATTTAAAAATATTCATTTGGTGATATTTTTGGTTGTACGAAACCGTTGACTCAACAGCACTTCTGCAAATATTCTGAGGTCACAGTCCTGCATGGCTGCTCTGTAAAAACCTGGTGTTTGTAGGGGAGCTCAGAGGGAGAGATAATCTTTGAGTTTATCCATAATTCCATGGATTCCATCAGCTGGAACTACAATAACTGTCCTCAGAGGCTTCATGGGCACATCATCAAAGGACCATCTGCCACCCAGACAGGTGTCACTTTCCTCTTGCACAGAGTAGTTGAATTTCAGAAGGGCTTTCTAAACAACAGAAACAAAAGCATTCAGATTAAAATGTTTAATTAGCATGAAGATAATTCATCATCCACACAAAGTGAAAATAATGAACCTATTATGCCCATGCTTATTAAGAAGTTTTTTTCCCTCTTGAAGTGTCCACCAAAAAGAACAACCAAAAAATCCACTATCTTAAGTATTTTAAACAAAAATTTTATTTTCACAGAATTTATATATTTCATGTTAAATTCTATAATGATTGCTACCATTGTAGTTTGGGATCAGAGTAACAGCCTAAGAGGGAGGGGGGAAAAAATTATCAATGTTCTGAGGCTCTGCTGCTTTCAGGGCCTACTCTTGAAACTGTCCAGTGTCCTAAAAATTAATAAATTTGTAAGAACATGAGTAGAAATCAAACATTAAGGGGATGGGCACCAAATGAATCCTGAGGAGAATTTCAGAAAGCTCTTGGAAAGGTTCCAGATGGCTGGAGCAACTTGAAGATCTGTTTATGCCTCTCCAAACGGGCAGGTGTCTAGACTGTGCATTATTTCTTTTCAGGGACCCCATACAGAAAGTCCCTTTTCATCAGCTTTCCTAGACAAAATTCCTGATCAGAAAAATAACCTAATGAATGTTTCCAGCTCTCACACAAGTCAGATGAAGAACTCTGAGCTGAACCATCAAGTAGAACTWACCTGATTCCTTCCATTTGAAGGAAAATTAAGATCCACTCTCCTGCTTTCCATTAAAAATGTATCAAGGCTTTAAATCTCATTTTGGATGAATTACCACACTAACTGAGTGGCTTTGCTCAAGAACAATTTGAGCACCTTTAATCAATTGCAAGTCTGGTTATAAGAGATTTWCTGGTTATAATTTTAAGGAGCAGAATGAAGCCCAGGGCAGTGCCAAGTGCAGGAAAAGGCTTCTCTCAGTTTGATATGGCTCCAAGTGCCTCACCACATTTAATGCTATTTCATGGCAACCTAATTAACATKATGTGTGATCAGGGAGGACAGACACTCAGCACTAATTTAACACACACACACAGATTATTAAGTACAGAGAGACATTTCATTTAATACCCTACATAATGTTTAAAATTATTTTTTTTAAACACTAGAAAGACTGTTGAAAAACATGCTCAGTTTGAGTCTATCCTTTTGAGCTGAGAATTACTGGAGTTTAGATGAAAGCACACAATTAGCCTTTAATACATAACAAAGCTGAGATAAATAAATACAAAATGGGCCTTCTACAACACAACCCCCATGGACACATGAGCTTCACAGGCTTCTCCCCAGCAGCTTCTCAATAACATTTTACACAGAGTTCAGCTTCAGCTGGTTCAGCTGCTGTGGCAGGAACACAAAAACAAAATCCACAACTTGCTACTGCACAGAGGCTACAACACAATTCCCTACAGCTACCAGTGAATTCCCCCACTTACATTTCTCTCATTCCCAAGAAATAAAATTACAGCCCTATCAGAGCCTCTGTCAGAATGATTACACACAGGAACCTTTGCCATTAACCACCCCATGCATGTGCAAGTCCTTTGCCCTGCAGGCACTGCCAGAAATGAAAAATAACAGCCTCTTGACAAAGTAATGATATTGTATAATAGTGGTTTTAAAGCTTTGGGAACAAAAAAAAAAAGGAGGGAAAAAAAAAAGAAGCCATGAAAAATTCTTTGCATTTCCAAGCACATCTTAAATTTAATTTCCTGCATTTTGCCCTCACCTGATCTGGCTTGGGACCAGCAAAACTGTGTGGCCAGGTTGCCTTAGGAAATGGGAAGTAATATTTTCATCTCAGTGTTTCACCACTTTTTATTAATATACTTGCCCTGAGTAGAATAGAGACAGAAAAGGGAAGCAAGAGCCACCTCTTAGGACCTCCATAAGTTTTTATTCTGGGCATTTTTTGCAAGTAACAGGTACCCAGGAGGAAACAGATAAATCAATACACACAAAGTGTTTGATTGCTCCTCTCTCAACACTACCCCCAAACACTCTGGATTTAATTTAAAATTAGTTGTGATCATCTTGATAAAAGTTCCCCCTGAATTTAAGGTGAAACATCTCTTGTTGATATGTAAAGAAAAAGATGGATTTTAAATTAAATAATCATGTTACCTCATGAAAGAATTCTTCCTCTGCATTTGCAAACATTAATTCCTCCTTTGGCTGATTCCTCCCTTCCTTCCTCTTAGAATTGCTCTTTGTGGCTTCTGTAAAGGTCTTGCTGATAAGGAGGTAATAGTGGCACTTTCCACAGGGTTTGTTTGTCCTCTGTGCCTCAGTCAGCTCCTTCCTGAAGAGGAATAAATGTTTACACAACTTAAATCCTAAACAAGCACATAACCAAWCCTTGTAATGTGGTGGTATAGAAAGGATATTCAAACTGCAGCCTATTCTTTTCTGACTACCTCAGAAAATCAATTTTGCAGRTGCATTCCTGGTACTTAAACATACTATTTGTACTTTAAACTATAAAAATATGGAAGTTTTTCCACAGCTCACAGGATAACCCTTTTTTACCCAGAATCCTGTTCATGGTAATGTCTGTGCAATGAYTCTCAGTGCAACTCTCCTTAAAAATCATCACATTATCACTTCCTTGAGGACTGTAACTGAAAAGACAGAAAATACTCTTGCTCACCCTTGTGTTCAACATGTTGTCACTCCAAAACCTTAAGACAAAGAGGTTGAGATCTGAATTTGAGCTGTGGCAAGTGCTGAATTGGAGTGACCTCAATCTGACTTCTAATCTCATCTCACATGAGAGGAAAGAAGGCAAAAATGAAAGAAGAAAAAGAGATGATCTCCATTCTATTACTGGTTCCTCATCCAACAAAACTTCCTTGTTCCCAGTTCTCAGCGTGGCACTAAAATAATGTAATGCTGTGTTTCAGTGGATTAATCTATTTACATTCACCCAGCTTTTGATATAATCCATGAATTAGCAGAGATCAAGCAGCACTTCACCTGATTTTTCATTACCTGAAACTAATCAAAACACTGCATATTTACATGGGTCAAAACTGATTCACCTTTTAATCCTTTCCTTCAGTCCAAATCTCCCATTCCTGAGCCAGACATTAACACAGCAACACCCAAGCTGCTAAAAGAGTCCTCATTTTTAAATTTTCCTAGATCAGTGTGAAAATAATCTGCAATACAAGGATAAACTGCAACATGGACACAGCTATTTCTGTAGAACAGCACATGTTCTCAAATTATATTTGCTATAGAATTTGAGAAAGTTTTGTACCTTTATAAAGATATAAAAATATTTTTAAAATTAACTAAAGACCATATATGAGATAATTTTTTTTTGTTCATGCTTTACTCATATCTATAGTATCAATTGTCCTAGCACTATTTACATAAGAGTTCTGAAAACTATGATGAAAAATACCATTCAGCATCATGCAAGAAAAAAATATAAACAAACTTACTGGAGCTGCTGGTGCATGGGCAGAGCAATCTGAGGGGGGACATTGATGAACCTTTCACTCAGGATGAGCCCCACAGGCTTTGTGCTGTCGTTGAGGAGTTTACTGAGCTGCTCCACCACCCGCTGCTCACAGCTCTGCTCACAGYGACTCAGAAGCAGCTCTTTGATTTGCTCAGCACACTGGGTGCCCTGCAAGCAAAAGGTGCACTTCCTTTACCTGACACAACAACTGCTTCCACAAGAAAACCCTGAATGTCACCTTGGAGGGAACATCCTACAGGCCTGGGCAATTTCCCTCAGCAGCCTCGAAAGCACTGCACGACTGCTGTGAAATCATTCTCCAGCCCTAAAGCTGAGGGCAAACAAAGCTTCTGAAGTGATGGGAACAAGGAACTGCAGCACCACAGCAAAACTCCAAACTGCAGAAGATCAAGGGGAGGAAATACAAGAGACTGGCAGCTCATTTATGCTGGAATTACTAGGCCCAGCTTTAACTCTCTGTTCCATTCTCTGCTTTGTTTTACCCAAAAACCTAAGCCACTTCAAGTTTTATCACCCCAAAAAGCTAAGCCACTTCAAGTTTTATCACCCCAGTCCTCCAGAGTGGAATTCCAAATCCTGGTCCAGCTGTCCAGGCTTGTTACACAGGATGCAGCCTCACTTACTACTGATGGTAATATTTATAGCCAGATGTTGCTGAGGAATACCAACCTTCCTTTCTGTTAAGTTSAAGCAGCTTATAAAACCAAATACTTCATCATCATCTTCTTCATCATCAGAACTGTCTTCCTGCCCTTCTGCTTGCTGTTGGATGAAAGGAAAAGCAACAACTCATTCTGACATTCTATTTCCAGTCTGTAGCAAAAGATGTTTTTCTTTCCAGGTGATATCAGCAGATGAAAACCATTGAGGAAATCTGTACAAACACACACTGCACATCTGCTGCACCACTGAACACCTCAGTGTGCTCAGAGGCAGCTTCAGAGAGGGCCAGGTCATGAATCTTCTACAGCAGAGTCCTCTGAAAGGCACTGAAGGTTGATAGCTCCCATTTAATAAGCAGCATCTCAGCCCAGGGAATGGCAATATCTTAAACAAAAAAACCAATTTCCTTCAGTTTCTAATGCAGTAAACCTGGAATGTCTTGACAACCACAGAGAAATAAAGCTTTGATAGGGAGGGGGACAAAGAGCTGTGTCTTTGTAGGAAAGTCAAAGCTCCTATTTCTTATGGAGATGGTGACAAACCTCTCCACTGCATTTTCAGCATTAYTACACTGAAATTCAGGGAGGGAAAAGCCTTCCATATGTAAAAAGAAACCAGCARTAACAACACATCAAAATCATTCTTTGCTTGAAAACAGGCATGGAAAATTTCAGTTCCCATAGAAAAATTACTCTTAAAGCAGAAAAAGCAAGAAAGCACACAAATAACACACACAAGATCCCCTTCTGAAATACAGAAATAATGTCATTTTAACAAWGAAAGCATTGTACTTCAATTACAAATATAATATCTGTCTTACCTTGATAATACTCCCAATATGGTTCTGTTGTATTAATATATCAGTTAATTCAGCAGTGTTAACAGGAGCTTTTAGAAACAACTGGAAGACAGAAAACAAGTATTAAGTTTCAGGCACTGAGGGTATCTCCTGGACCACTTAACAGAAAATAAAGTGACATTTTTATTTCTCTTCCTTCATTATAATACTGCAAAAACTAACAATCAGCTGCTGGAGGTGCTTGCTCCTGCACCTTCCACATGCTGATATTTCCACACTGGTACCCTCTGGAGTTTGGTATGATCTGAAAGCTGTGGCTATTCCATCCYTGGAAGTGTCCAAGGGCAGGCTGGGGCAATCTGGGATAGTGGAAGGTGTCCCTGCCCAAGGCAGGGGGTGGCACTGGATGGGCTTTAAGGTCCCTTCCAACCYMAACWACTCTGGGATTATCTAATAAAAGGAAGCAAAGTAATATATAAAAGCTATAAATCAATACAGAGTATGTGAACTGATGCYTTTGCACAACTCCTTAGATATTATTTATCAATAGACATATGAACCAAGCTGACAAGTAGCCACAGTACCTGCTGTAGYAACTTCTTTATCCCATTATAGTCATTGTCTGATATGGAATGTGCTTCAAATTCAACATTCACTTCCTGTGGAGTAAAACAGAGCATATCACACACACTTGGCAAGAGGTTACATCAGAACAAAGCTAAACTGTAAGAAACTTGATGGCAAACAGCAGAAACAGAACTTATTTCCACCTTGCAGTAATCCCAGCAATTGTTATAATTTCTCCTGTGACCTTTAGAGAACAAAAGTAACTTTTTAAAACTGACCCACCAATTGTGTCATGAACAAACCTTAAATGCTTTGCTCCTGCCATCTGCTTCACACAATTCCAGCTGTTGYAGTCACAGACTCTTCCTGGAGAGAGGCTTGACCCAGGCAGTTAAACCCTGGCAACTTCAGCACTGGGGTCTAACACCTTAGCTGCAGATTGCTGCAGACATTTAAATAATTACACCCAAACCCACACTTCTGCTATTTCCCCAAATCCTCCTGGCATCATTAACCCCACTGTGGAACTGCAAATGATGAGACCCAGGCTCTGCAGCAGCCACAGTGGGAACTGCTGCTTCTCCTTCCAGAACAAATTCTACTAACATTTTTATTGKTATTCAAAATTAAAAGTCACTCCTGCCAAGGTTACTCTGCCCACCTACTCCACTGTTCAAGATCATTCAAAGTTATTTTGCCTTTTAATTGCCAGTTTCAACTACACCTCCTGAATAACCTCAACAACTCAGCCTCACTTTTGCCACCATTCTGCCTCAGAACTCTCTAATCTCACATCGAGCTCAGGGCCTTTGCTGTCCACTGGAAGAACAGTGTTAAAGACCTGTTTGCAATGTGGAAAACAGGCACACAATCCCTTGGRAGGCAGCAAAATTCAGGAGACACTGGCACAGGCTGCCCCTGGATCCCTGAAGTGTCCAAGGCCRGGCTGGACAGGGCTTGGAAAMCCCTGGGATAGTGGAAGGTGTCCCTGCCATGAGAGGGGTGGATGGGCTTTAATGTCCTTCCCAAACCAAACTATTCTGGGATTCTAAAATAAAAGGAARCAAATCTATTTTTATAACAATAAACCATAGCAGAAAATAATAAAAGAGCTAATCCTCTGTGCTGACAGCACCATTTCCAAGCAGCTGCCTCCAGCCCCACACCTGAGCAGGGACACCAAGGGCCGGGGGGTCTGTACAGCTGAAACCTTGGGGACCCCAACACTTGAAAAACAGCTAAAAAATCAAAAACTTTCAACAACAACACAGTGGACACACTTTGGATCGCAGGGATGCGTTCCCTGCGCTCCCACAGGACACGCACCCAGCGCCGGCGGGGCCTGGCAGGGGCACAAACCCTTCCCAAGCCCTTCCCCGACATCCCTGACAGCCCCTTCCCAAATAGCCCTGACAGCCCCTTCCCAAATAGCCCTGACAGCCCCTTCCCAAATACCCCTGACAGCCCCTTCCCAAATAGCCCTGACAGCCCCTTCCCAAGCATCCCTGACAATAATCCCTTCCCAAGGCCTTCCCCAATATCCCTGACAGCCCCTACCCAAATAGTCCCTTCCCAAATACCCCTGACAGCCCCTTCCCAAGCATCCCTGACAATAATCCCTTCCTGAACATCTGACAATCCCTTCCCAAGCCCTTCCCCAACATCCCTGACAGTCCCTTCCCCAACATCCCCCGACAATAATCCCTTCCCAAGCCCTCCCCCAATACAGTATTTTCAGGGAACCCCCGATGAGGGGGGAGAAATGATGCATCTGACTCCATCGTATCAGAAAGCTAATAAATTACTTTATTATACTATGTTATTCTATACTATATTACATTACATCTACACTGAATCTGCCAAGCACTCAACTCCACTGCACAGAATCTCATGACTGTCACCCTCAGTCCCGACACACAAACACAAACACACACACACCTGGCCCTGACAGGCCAAGGTAACCAAACACCATCACTGTGGGTAAACAATCTCCATATTGCATTCTACTTTAGCACAAACACAGGCACAGCAACTGATAAGAATTGTTTTTCCTTTCTCTGATGTTCAGAGAACGTGAAACCCAGAAATATTCTCGAGAAGAATTGTGCCTTGCTTTTCTCTGTGAAATGTGGCGGCACCCGAACAYCCCCTGACACCTTCCCCAAGCCCTTCCCGAACATCCCGTGACAACAATCCCTTCCCAAGCCCTTCCTGAACATTATTCCCTGACAATCCCTTCCCAATGCCATCCCGAGCACCCCCTGCCAATGCCACCCGTGCGGGAGCCCTGCGGGGCCGGTCCCGCTCACCTCRGCGATGGGCTCGTCCGAGTCCGAGCACGCGGAGCTCTCGGAGCCGCTGTCGGAGCCCTCGGAGCTGCCGGAGCCGCTGTGGGAGCCCTGCTCCCCGGCGGGGCCCCGCGCCCGGCGCTTGGCCGGCGTGGCCATGGCACGGAAGGGCGGTGTGGCCGCGGGATGTCGCCGAATGTCGCGACAGAGAGCGGCAKGCAGCGCCCGCGGAGCGCGGAGCAGCCGCGGAGCCTGAACGGGGAGGCGCGGCCCGCACCGCCCCTGTCCCCGCGAACCCGGATTTCCTCTCGGTGCTGTGGTGTCACTTCCTTGCAAAGGGAATTCMTTCGCGGGAATGGCTGTCGGGGGATAAATCTGCCTGCCCAGGGCGGTTTGGAGCCCCATCCCTGCAGGAAGGGCTGGAGGTGGCTCTCAGGGCTGGGGACGCGGCGGGGATCGGGCACCGCTCRGGCTCGGTGACCCCGGAGGCTTCCCCCGCCTCAGGGATCCTGTGCTTTGAAAGGAGCAGTGTCTGAGCACCTCCCGACGTTAGCAAAAATTACTGTAAGTAAAAACCAGCGTTAGTAAAAATTGCCGATTAAAGCAGGAATCAGGCTGCTCGCTCTAGAAATCGTGCCCCGGCTTCATCCGACCCAAATTCCCTGGATAATTCCAGACGGACCGCACAGAAGGGTGACAGGGAGAGCACAGTAAGCACAACGTGATTCTGGGCTTTATAAAAAATGCCAGTCGGGAAAACGCTTTCAAATGCCCTAAACACTGAAGAAATGCTCATTAATGGTCAAGTTACATGCAACGTGTTCCATTTAACGCTTTGTGTCTAATTAATGAAGAAATGAGCTGTTAATGAGGCCACGGAAAGAAGAGCATTGGGCACTCGCTGTTGCCAGCCAGGAGAAATGCRAGGCACAGAGCCTTGGGATGTAATTCCAGCTTTATAAACGTGCTACAAGTAGGCTCAAATTTTCATGTTCCCTTTAAAGCCTCAAACACCTCTGTGGGGTATTTTAYTTTGTTTTGGGGTTTTTTGTTTGTTTGGGKTTTTTGTTTGGTTTTGGGTTTTGTTTTGTTTTTGTTTTGKTTTTTTTAAGCTGTGTTTGCTCTGGGAGCAGTTAGGTCATTGCCAAAGTTTGAATACTGATAGCCCTGGAAACAATTTAGAGGAAGATGAATTTTCCTATGTGTGTGATCTGTCAGGAAAATACCACGCTGGTAATTGGGGTAAATGTGCACTTAGAGAGTGGATTTCTGTTTGTAGTATTTGTGTGTTCACTTATGTTTTGTAATTTTGAGTTTAGCACCAAAGCTTGTAAGGAACTGAGAAGTCTCATCTTCCATTTTTATGGCAGAATAAATATTTTCAGTCCTGCCTTGYTTCCTAGACTATCATAGAAGGCATATGAATATTATCTATATTATTACAGATGTATAAATGTGTGCATATAGACACACATATATTAAATAAAATCTATTTTTGCATACTCATTTTGATGAGCAGAGGSTGCATGGAAATTAATAGAATAAATAATCTTTTTGTAGATAGGAGCTGATTCAATTGCAGAACGTGGTTGCATTGTAGGACCTGTTACTGCTTTTACAAAATATTCTTTAAAATGTGTTCCCCTTGATTCGTTTAGCAGAGCCTCTCCTTTGAGCAGTGTTATCTAAAGGCAGCATATTCTTTTCTGCCCTTATCAGGGTGGGTGTTCCTGCCTGGAGAATGCACAAATAACTGTTTACTCACTGTGTAAGAGCAGTACAACTGCTAGCAACCCACTTCTGGGAGCTACTGAAGTCACTGTTAGAGTCAAAAACTCCTCTAGATCTAATTAAGATAAATTCCATTCTTGTATTTCAGGGTTCTGCTGCACTTCCTTGGTGAACAATGAAGGTTCTGCTGCTGAAGGATCCCAAAGACAAAGATTCAGGACCAGATCCTTATATTAAAGTGAGTAAACGTTGAGAAAACAAAAAAAAAGTGTCACTTCTTTATGAAATGTGAATGCAAACCGTTTCAAACAGGGCCTTAATCAAAATTAGGAGTGCATATCTGAAATTATGCTGAGAGAAAAAGTATCTTGGAAAGTAGCCCTTCCTGCAAAAAATTGTATTAATTTTGGGACATTTGTACTGAATTAATTGTAAAGCTCTCAGCAAAGTGATGTTAAACCAGCTTCATTTGAATTAATTAGTATTGATTATGTTCATATGGACTGAATAAAGATTACAGAAATTCTTTGTATTTTTACTGGGAATATGATGTGCCATAGAGGTTACCTGTTGCTGGGGTCCCTTCTGCTCCTGCCCTTGGTCATGTGAGTAAATCTCACTGATAAGAGTAGGAATTCCTGATAAAGGAGGATTATTTCTTCAGAAGAAACCTACTGASAGAATTACAGAGATGCACAGGGGTATTTGCAGGACTGGGTGGGCACGTGGGGACTTCAGAGCTTTGTGCTGCTGTCTCCTGTACCTCAGAAGGTCCCACAGCTGATTGTTTAATTAAATCTTATAATGTTAAATAATTAACAAATTCAAACTAGATTTACCAGGGAAAGGAAATAAAATGCCTTTTTATTTTGCTTTAGCAAAGAGAAATGCTTGTGCTGACTTAGTCAGCTCTTTGAAAAAGCAAAAATGCTGTTTGGGATTTATTCCAGAGCTGCAAACCTTTTCTTGGTAGGAATTAGGATTATACAACTTGGAAGCAACGTTGATCCCAGTTTTGTCATTTGAATTCACCTCTCTTGACAGCTTATTTGAGAAGGTAAGTTTGAAATTCTTTCAGTTGTCTTATTTCCAGCAGGATTTGGTTTCCAAGATCCCATTTAATCATTCTCTGTGTGGTACAAATAATTCTCTGGTTGTACAGTAAAATTTCATGTACAGCATCAAGGACCTTGCCCTTGCTTGTTAAAGAATTAAATTGGGSAGACAGAATTCATATTTAAATTGTAAATTGTCACAAGTGTTGGGGCATTTCAGGCAGTTATTGAAGCTGTTCTGTTTGCCACAAGGTTATAAATAATTGATCAGCTGATTTTTTAAATTAATTTGTAATTTTTTTTTTACTTCTTAAATTTACTGTTTCTAAATAGCTTTCCCATCCAGAGTGCTATGGAGGCCTAGTTTTTACCAGCCCAAGAGCWTTAGAAGCCATCAAGATATGTTTAAAAGAGAAGAGTAAAAAAGAGGGTAAGTACATATTGATATTCCTTGGTCTTCTTCTTCCAGCATCTTGTGAAGTTTGGATTTTAATCAATTTTATTTCATCCASCAGTAGATATTTGGAGCATGATTTTTTAAAGAAACCTGAATTTCATCATTCTTTTAGAATCATAAAGGGCTCATGCTACACTGAGCTTTTAAGGGTTGTGTTTTCCACACTGAAAAATGAAGGAAAGGAGCTTTTTGGTGCAAATTACTAATTAGTGAGAGCTTTGCCAGCTCTGGTTCTCTCATGCAGAAGGGATATTTTGCTGCAGTGCCTGGTTTGCTTGCTGACTGCTCTCCTCCCTTAAAGAGARGATCATCTCATCAAAGCTGGCCATCACTTCTGTGCCTGTATAATTCATATGAAATGCTGCAGAAAAAGGGAGTTCTCTGTCTTGAATAAGAAATTTCTCAAGGGAATTAATTATTAGCTAAAAAATAGAAGTGCTGAGGCATCAAAGCCAGGAGATGAGGAGTTAGGAAGAATCCCCCTAAATAGAAATACYCATCACAATGAAATGCCAAATCCTTGTAAACTCTTCCAAATTCTTATCTCGGGTGATTCTGGTGTGGAGTTTCTACTCTGCTCCATTTCTGGGCTGTGGACAAATCAATGTCCTGTGAGTAAGGTTACACCCTTGAATAAGCAGCAAGTGCACTGAGACCATCAACTTTTGTAGCATTTGCAGCAGAAGAGAGCAATATATTAAGATTTTAGGTCAAAAAGTAATCTCTAAATTCCATCCCTAACCTTGATTAGGACTTTTGGAAAATAAATATTTTAATAATAAATATTACTCTGAAGTTCCTATTTGGGTTCCTCTCAAAGGCAATAAATCCTTGTGGTTTTACTTCTGATTTTTATTTTTACTGTTGCAGTTTGTATTTCTTTTTTCACCCCCAGTAGTCTCAGAAAAGACTCAGTGTCCTGGTCTGCTATGGTTAAAACAAGACARTAAAAAACTTGGAGTATCTATTTTTGATCCTTTAGGATTTGTACATCCAGGTTTGCTGAATGTGTAGTGGAMTTTTAGCTATTACTATCATTTGTGGATTAAACAGAATTCCAAACAGTTATTTAGCATTCACATTCTGTTGCCATGTGCTTGAATTTCATTTAATTTAGTATAATTTAATGTTTTTCAGCCTGGTCAAAATCTCTTAAACAGATGTGGAATATCAAACCAACATATGTGGTAGGAAAAGCTACAGCTTCTTTAGGTAAGCTGGGGTTTAAAAAAAGAGAAATTGGCTAAATCTGGCTTGTAAGTACAATTTTTGGAGGAGGAGCTGCTGTTCAATGGTGCTGAGAAAGAAATTTAAGTTTTAAACTGGTTAATTTGGAAGAGAGGTAATTATGTAAACGTTGGAATTATCCTTGCTCCAGCCAAGGATATCCATGGATCRAATCCAGCCTCTGGATTTCTGCTACTTTTGTTGAAATCTGATGATCACTGCTTGAAAAATTGGGTCAAAACAGGAAAAAAAACCCCTTTGTTCTTAATTTGAATGTGGTTTTGTCATTGCTTTTGGAAGTGAAATTGGATGAAAGGGATTCTAACCTGCCTGAGACTGTGCACAAATTATTTGTGTGCCTCCCTTTCCATCCCAGGGTTCTGTGGCAGGAAATCTGAATTATTCTCATTGTTTTCCATGGTTTTTTCTTTGCTGCTTTTGGTTCTAGTGGAAGAAATTGGTCTTGTTCCACAAGGAGAAATGGCTGGAAATGCTGAGAAATTAGCTGAATATATTTGTTCAAGTAAGTGGCTAAAGTGTTGGAGTTAAATTACGGTAATGTCCTTTTCATAATTTCAGAATTTCCTTAAGGTAAAATCAAGTGCACAGTGAGACAAAAATACTTCAAAATACATATAAAAGATATTAATTTACATGTAATCTTAGACTCTCTAGTTAATTAATAAATACTGTGTGAGCCAGCAGGAAAAAGTTTATTTTTACTGGAAGATCAGAGCTGTAACGATTGGAAATTGCTGCTAAATCAGAAGATTTAATTGCTGGTGACTCTCCCCAAAATTACCCTGTGGTATCAGAGGGATCTGGTTTTCAGCACCAAAACTGAGTGGTGTTGAAGAAATTAAAGTGATCCTTTAAGTTTTGTTTAAATTTTGTTAATGGTCAAATCTGTAACTCTTCTCAGGCTATTTTCAGATTATTGGGGAATTTTAAAAGTCTATTTGCTGACTTCTGTTTTTACTCCAAGTTGTTAAAATTTCCAGTAGCAATAAGGAAGATTTTTAGGCTTAGATGCTGTTTATTTTTTGAGTGGATGGCTGAGTGGAAGCAGTGAAAAAAGAGTTTTTGTACAGATGTGAGACTGCTGAGCAAAGTCTGCCCAGTAGCAGAGATTTATAGGGAAAAGRAAAATGGGATGGGAGCTGGAAAGGATTGGTTTGGCTGGGCACAGTGCTCTCTAATTCACTRGCAAATAAAATACTTCAGCTCTAGGGAATATTTAATGGTAACAATGGGAGTTGCCAACACAAGATCAAATAATAAATTCTGAAAAGTAAAAATGCAACACAAATATGTCATGAGTGAAGAATAACCCATCTCCTCTCTTCTAATGGCAAATATATTAAAGCAAATAAAGGTTTCAGCTGATTTTTAGTGCTGGAAAATCTACTTCTGGCAATAAATTAATATTTGCCAGGATTTTTTCGAGCAGAAAGAGAAATACCTGTTTATTGTGTTGTATGAAGGTGAAAAAATTACCCAAGCAGTGAATTTCAGTCACTGGAGCCTGTTTGTTGTTGAGACATAGAAATATCCTCCAGGATTTATTGGGCTCTGCATATTTAAATTCTCTCAGCTGATCAAGTGCTTTATAACAACCTTGGAAGTASAGATTAAATTATCTCATGTTCCCTGTTATGTATAAATTCATATGTTTGTGCATAAAGAAGTAAATTAAAAGAATCGCTCTGAATTTCTTGTATCATGAGAGGTTATTGCCAGAATAAAAATAAAAGCTGAAATAATGAGATTTTTTTGTCACTACCTTTTGTGCTTTGTTACCCAATTCAATTTAAGGGATGGGAAATAAAGGAATTTACTCCAAGACAGTCTGGATTTACTCTTCTCAAGGYAAATATTTGGCTACAGAAGCAGGAGATCCCAGTCCTTGTTGTGTGGTTCAGGCCTACCAAGGAATTTTTCCATACCAAAAGAMTTGGTGTTTGTTTACATTTTAAATAACTGCCATGACTTGCAGGAGAATTGATGGTGGAACATTCCAATTTAATTTAATTTAATTTTAAAATCTTTTTTACATTCTGAGCCAAGTTCATTCTTCCTCTAATTTTTAACTGTAATTTAAGAATATCTGGTTTCTAATAAAACCTCAGTGTGCAGTCAGAACACTCAGGTACGTCTGGGTTGACTCCTACAGGGGTCTTTCCATTTGATTTTCACCCTGCTGCCCTTTTTTTTAATCCCTGAAGAATGTCTGCTTGCATAAACCAACAGTCTCCTTCCAGGACTTAAAAACATTTCTTCTCCAGTAATTGTCTCTTAGAAATGTATTAACAAATCTGAATTAGTAATAAAATAATTGTATTTCTTTGGAAGGCTGAATCCAAAGCTGTATCAATCTGTGTAGAATTTAATCTTGAATTTTTCTCAGTGTTACTTATTTATAGAAAAGGTAAAAGCTGTGCAAAGCAAGTCTGCTGTTAAATTCCTAATTTGACAAAAGCAAGTGAGGATATCCACTCCCACCCCAGCAGTGCAACCAGAATCCTTTTTCCTTGGGGAATTAAGAAAATGGAATTGCAGATAGACCAAAACTTTCCAGCACAGTAYTGTCCTTTCTTTGTCTGCCTAAATATTCTTTTATGGAGAGCTCTGTCATTTATTGAGTGGGACAGATTTTAATATCAGATTGAGGCAGGTTGTGCTGAGGAGGAGATAAAGTGCATTTCTGTTCCCCTTGCCCTTCTACAAAGGAAGTTATCTTTTTWGCCAATATTCATATTCTAGTTATGGAACATTTTTAATGTTCCTGCTAAGTAGCCTGTCCTGTGAATTGGGGCTGCAGATGTTTTCAGTTTCCTCAGAGCTGTGTCTGTGGTGAGGCATTTGGTAAATCAGCATTTGATACCTTTAAAATGTATTAAATCACATTTACTCTTTATTAAAGGCCTGAGTTAATTAAAGTTCTTGTTTGTGTGTTTACAGGAGAGAAACCCAATTCCTCAGCTCTCCTGTTTCCTTGTGGAGCTCTGAAGAGAGAAGTACTTCCTACAGTGCTTAGAGAARAAGGTTGAACTTCCCCTGGAGACCCGTTTTAATTAGGCAGTGATGAGAAAAGTTGTATCTAAAGCTTGTGAGCCAAATTGGCAGAAGTAAAAGTGGAACTTGCTGAGGAGAGGACAGGAGTAAACACTGGGAGCTTGGCTGGCTGCCCACAGCTCTGGGACCTGCAAATCCTCCACAGAACTTTCATGTGTCTTTTTAGCCCAAAATAGTTACACTTCAGTGCAGTTAGGATGTTGTGAGTGCTGAACTGAAAGAATAGAAATTAATGAATTGATTATGATTGCAGGCATACCCCTGGAAAGCCTCACTGTTTATCAAACAGCCCAGCACCCTGATCTGCAGGAATCTTTGAGCAGTTACTTCTCCCAGCAGGTACTGGACACTGAGGTAGTTTGGGATTTTCTGAGGCAGGTGCCAGTGCTTCCCAGAATATTCCTGTTTTTGAAGYAGTGTAACTGAAATATCACTGGGCATTTTTGCTGTGTATCACAAATCAGAATCCAGGAATAATCTGCCCTACACAGTTTGTGTAAAAKTAATCATTGCTGTTCATTTTTCAAGGTTGGCCTTCTGGTTTTTCCATGTTTGGAGCCTCCATCATAGAATTACAGAATCATGGAATGGTTTGGGTGGGAAGGGAACCTAAAGCTCATCCAGTGCCACCCCCTTCCATGGCAGGGACATCTTCCACTGTCCCAGGAGCTCCCAGCCCCARTGTCCAGCCTGGCCTTGGGCACTGCCAGGGATCCAGGGGCAGCCCCAGCTGCTCTGGGCACCTGTGCCAGGGCCTGCCCACCCTCCCAGGGAACAATTCCTAATTCCCAATATCCCATCCATCCCTGCCCTCTGGGCTAAAGCCATTCCCTGTGTGCTGTGCCCATGTGCCAAGGCASTGGCACACTGCTGGAGTGAGCTGTGCCAACCTCTGCTTCTTTCACCCAGGGCATCCCTGCCAGCGTCGTGTTCTTCAGCCCCTCCGGTGTCAAATTCTGCCTCCAGCACATCCAGAAGCTTTCAGGGGATTTCATCAACCAAGTCAAGGTATCTTCTCTTACAAATGGTGCAATATGAGAGGCAGTAAATTTGGGGTGGGCAAATGAGATAGAAAGGCTGTTAAAACCACTGCAAACCTTATCTTTGGTTTGTGTTTATTTCTCTGAAGARAACCCCAGTTTATAGCAAATACAATCATTATTATATAGAATTTTAGAATCCCAGGATAGGTTGGGTTGGAAGGGACCTTAAAACCCAAAAACTGCAATCAACAACTGCAATCTTGTTGCATCCCCTTGCTGTGGGCAGGGACACCTTCCACTACACCAGGTTGCTGCAACCCCATCCAACCTGGCCTTGGGTGGATTTTAAAAAAGAAATTGTTTTCACCTGCAGTGTTTTCCCCAACCAGTTCCCCCATCTCCACTGGGATAGACTTCTTTTTCCCTGAGTGATGCCATGGTGTGAGGAGCTGTTGCTTGCACCAGGCTGCAGCTGATTAAAATTCTTCTCCCTTTGCCCTGTTCCGTGGGACTCGGAGCTTTCAGTGTTTGTAATGGCGAGATAAATGCTCACCTTCCTGAGTCACTGCTCAGCAGCTCCATYGATGGGTGCCTTTTAATGCTGCAAATCTTCAGGCTGAGCTGGGAGAGCTGAGCCCTGACAGTGCAGTGTTGTCCCCACAGTTTGCTGCCATCGGCCCCAGCACAGCAGAGGCCCTGCGAGGGGCCGGCGTGGCCGTGAGCTGCACKGCAGGGAGCCCCACGGCCCAGGACCTGGCTGCTGCCATCCACACAGCCCTGCAGCCACACTGCTGCTCCCGCTGACAGCCCAGCCTGCCCAGCAGGGCACTCCAGGAGAGCTGCTCCAATCTGCAGAGCCGTGGGTTTTGGGATTATGAAGCACTGTCCTGATCAGGGATGGCTGTGAGAAGGCTGCACTTAAATATCTTGAGAAATCTGGGATCTGTCCAGCATCCTTAAAGCATCCARGTCTTCCCCCTTCCTCCTGTGTGCACTGTGAATATTTTATCCTTGAAAAGCAGCTGTGAACACTGAGAAACTGCARTCAGCCCCACACCTCACCTCAGGTATCCTCCAGCACACAGCTCAGGTTGGATTTCTCTGTATGATCAGTTTTACTTTGCACATCTTCTTTTGTAGGAAAGAATCCCATATTCCAATGAAGTATTTTCTTTTGCAAACTTGTTTCCTTGTTGTTCTGCTTTTCAAATATTTGTATAAAAATGTTAATTGTAGATTGTTTGTGGAACAAGAKAATTCTTGATGTGAAGTTGCTCTGTGTGGGGCTGCTGTCAGTTCAGGTCAGCTGTTGCCCCTTGTTACCCTAACAGGGTCTTAAAAATCAGCTTTTGGTTTCTGTTCCTGTAATGAAGGATTTATTAACAGGGAAATAAACTGGCTTATCAGAGTTAATAATGGTGTTAGAGTTGTCTGTTCTGGATGTGGTTTATGCTTTAATTGTTTATCTCTGGAAGGGGAAAAATAATCCTATTTAGCACTAATGCTCCCTCCAGCTAATGCCAAGGGCTTCACAGGAGATTTGAATCATAACATACTCATTTATAATCCTCCTGAAAGTCATTTGTGKTGTTAGCACAGTGCTGAGGTTCCTGGAATAACAGAGAAAGCCTCGTTTGCTGCACAGCTCAGGTGAAGTCTGAGGATGGGACCTGAATTTCCATCCACGTGAGAGGCTCCACACCTGGAAGAAGAGGGAAGCCAAGTTCTGTTCCTGTAACCTGAGTAATTCCAGAGTGGGGTCAGCAGTCACACTGGGCACAGCAGGACAATGTTTGGCCTATGAAACACTTCCCTGTCTCAGGATGGTACAAACTGCTGGAARATCACAGAATCCCAGGATGGTTTCRGTTGGAAGGGACCTGAAAAATCTCATCTAATTCCATATGAATACACGTAAAACCCATTTCTACCTTTCTGAAAAGTGTTTTACACTGTTAYTATGCAATAAAGAACCACATTTATTTGTAGGAGAATATCAGGACATCAGATGTTACATTCTGGATAATTTTATCTTCAAATAATACATATTAACAAAAAAACCCAGAGTCCTCACATGCTGAGGTAAGACCCCACTCAGTGCTTGATTGGACATTACAGATCTTTTTGAAAAAAATTTAAAATTTGTCTTCCAAATAGCTTTAATTCTGTTGAATTAAAGTTTTCTGCTCTGAAGAGAATCATAACCAAGAAAAACAAGGCAGACTGATGTTTATATTTAATAAATAAATTTTTATTTAAAAATATCCTCTCATTTATTCACAGTTTCAAGTCTGAAAAAGATAATACTACTCTTGATCAATTCCAACATAGCTGAAACCATTCACTTTCCAAAACAAAATCCCAGAGATGGCTGATGAATTGCAAGAGTCACATCAAAGCTAGAAAGGCACAGGTTTTTGTGCAGGATCCTCCCWGGGATTAAGAAGTGCATCCAGAAATCTCCTGGTACAGCTTGGGCTGCCTTTAGCAGTGGAAGTGTTCCAGTGCAGCCCTGCTTACAAAACACATTTCAATAAATACCAAACCAGAGCAGCTGTGAGGTTACATCTTTATGCAAAACACAGATTTCACTGCAAGAGAAAAACCAGGAATCTCCCCACGGTGCAAAAGTTCCATTTTTATCTCCAGAACTCCAAACTGGCATTTCAAACAAAGAAACGCCGCGAGCTGAACAAGGAGAGCTTTCTGGGGATAAAAGGAATCCCTGTGCTTTCCCAGGTTCCAAGGGAACAAGAGCGGTGAGAGCTCACCCTCAGTGAACACAAACACCCCATGGGAACACCCCAGTGCTCCCAGMAAGGCACTGGTGCTGCAGCCCTGCAGGGCAGCCCTCACTGCAGGCCAGGGCTGCCTTCCAGCTGCTCCAGCAGGCTCAGCAGSAGCTCGCTGCGCTCCAGCAGCGACAGCCCCTTGTTGGCAGTGGCACGGAGCAGCAGGGAATAAACCTGCTTGTTGGTCCTCAGAGCTGCTTCCTCCTCACTGCTGCCCCTGCCAAGAGAGCAGAGAATCCCAACTTGTAACTGACCACAGCTCTGCCTTCTGCACGTCATCAACAGCATTAAGTAATGTTAATAATAAYATTAAATGTGAGTATCCCAACTTGTSAGAATTCAGGACGYCCCTCTGGCTGTCCTGGACAGCTAAGACACCTGCCAGGGGGCTCAGAGACCCTGGCACAGAGCCCACAATTGCCTGTGGGTTTGATTATGACCCATGGAGCAAGTTACCAACCTTAGATGAAGATCTGCAAGCCACGACAGTTTAAGTAGAATAACAGTGAAGTTATCATGGGGTARAAAAGTAGATTTTGGGGTTTTTAGAATGGGGGTTCAGGGGGCAAGATGGAGGGATCTGGGTATGTCCAGCCTTTCTCCTTCTCCTTCTTGACCCCCATATTCTGCTGTGATGTTGGCACTTTTAGATTGGTTTAGAGTAGAAGCTGACTGTCTAACATAGGTGATGGGTATTGGGAAGTAATTGTAAATAGTGTACCCGTAGTTTTTAATATAAAAAGATAACACTGCCCTGGGGGCAGGCAGAGTGCCTGGAACTGTCCTGCTGGMTGGACCTCGGCAGGGCAGGAGAAGGAATTTTATAGACAAGGAACAATGAACAACCTTGAGACCGAGAACTGAAGAGCTCTGACTCCTCCTTCAAGCACCAGGCTGGGAAATGAGACTTTCTAACACATCTCAGGGTCACTGTGAGCAGTGAGAGATCCCCAAGACCAACTGGATACTGGGATACTGGATACTGAGTATCCAACTGGATAACTGGGAACACCCTCTGCCCCACCATTCCCTACACTGCAGTCAGAGCATTCTGTTTATACTGCATGCAGGAACATAAATACAATAAAATATGAAACGTACAAGCAGCAGTCAGGTTAATTGCAAGTGCTTCAGGAATGACTGAGAAATGCTGAAGCAAATTAAATTCATCACACACTTGGCAGGAATCAGGTTCATTTATTAAACAGAACAGGTAGTCAATAAAAAGCCACTGAAATGCAAAGTATTTCTGGGATAAGTTACAAGTATTCCCAGAACAAAGAATTACTTTCAATTACTTTTCCTCTCCAGTTTGCACAGCCAAGTTCTGTTCTGCTCATGATTCCACTTTGGGAGGTACAACTGATTTCATCCATTTTGACTGCCAGGCTGCAAGTTTGGCTAACTGATTTTACTGCATGTTCTCCTGGTCTTTGCCAAAGTGCACCTGAGACCCTGAAGCAGCATTTGAGCTCCAATTTCCCCCCTTTTCACCCCATTRTTAAAGCAGAGGGCAGAACTTCCCCTCTGCAGAGCAGAAGGGAGGAAATGCACACAGGATGAACAGAAGGTACAAGGAAAGGTTAAATCAAAGGTAGTTTCAAGCTTGGCCTCAAAGTTTCAAGGAGCTGAGGAGATTTTAAGAGTCCCCTTGCACAGCTTTAAACTGTAACAGGTTCCCTGTGTGGAATCTTCAGTGCAAAACCTCACAATGATGCCAAGGTAAATATGGGGGCAAAAACCCTCCAAAATAAAAAATGAGGAGTTGCTCATGTTATGAGACAACAGAACTAACCCATTTACTCAGTTAGCTGTGACATCTGCTTGGTAACATTGAAATTATCCTGTAAAAATCCTCTGTGTTTCACATATTCAGACTGCCACCTTGTGGAAGCTCTTTTTTAGGAGGTGAAAGCTCCTAACATTGCCTGAAAGGCAGTTAAAACACACCCAGGCTGTGTTCTCTTCTCAGGTTTTTTATTTACCAGTCTCCCACTATCAGCAGACAACTTCCTGGGCTCAATGAACTCATTTCAGAGTTTACTTTTAGCAAAACAGCTCTTCCATCAGCAGGGCTTCAATCCCCAAAACTATTAACCCAACTTCCAAGCCTAAAAKAATCCTCTAAAACTAAWGCCACATTTTCAGAACTTCACTTTATGTAACATTAGGAGCAGCTCCTGCAGTCACACACTTGCTGCAGGGGAGTAAAAGGTATTTTCTGGCTCCCAAAAGGAACACCACACACATTCAGACCAAAGCAGCAGAAGGAGTGGGGGAAGGAATTTGCTGCCACACCAAAGCTCAASATCTCTTCAAAGTCAGCACAAAAAGAACTCAGGTTTGTCCTGAATGCCAGCAGCAGGACAGAAGACTCCACTAGGAATTAGTGAATTCTCTGACACCAGTGCACATCTCCCCATATCCATCCCTCTCCCTGCAGCATTACTGATGTGCCTGAGTTTCTTCTCAGGTGTTCTGCTTGCCAAACTCCACTGACATTTTATCAGCAAGATGCATCAAGAGACCAGCAGCACCCAGCAGCTGCTGCTCCCCCAGGAACTCTGCTCAGTCACACACCGATCTCACTACACTCAGGATAAAGAACACCAAGTTCCAACTTACCCAATCTTCTTTTTGCTTGAAGTTAACAATTTAATGGACTGSAGGAGAAGGAAAGACATCCTGGACTCAAAGATCCCGAGCAGTTTCAAGACTTCCTCTTTGTTAAGGCTTGCAGAGGAATCGTTCACTGACACGCTCTCAGCAGGACTTCTATCCTTGCTGATCTACAGGAGACAAACAACCCAAAACAGTTTAACTGAATTTCACCTTYTAAACACAGGGAGTGATTTAAAAAWCCCCTCTTGCAGGTGAGCTGACTTTTTTACATGTGTTACCCAAACTGCCAGCAAGGAACACACACATCAGCATATCCTGCAAGGAATTCTTGTCTGAGGCATCAGGAACATAATTCACACTGGCTACAGACAGCCCTGCTTGTTTTAATATTTAAATACACCAGAGAGAGGGAGAGCTTTTTTTATTATACACAGATTCTGATGTTCTTAGAGAAGACTTAAGGGATAGCAGAGTTGAACAAAAAGAAGTTCATTTGCAGAGTCAGGCAGTCCACATCTGTACAGAAATATGTTTGAATCCATCTCTGGATCATTTCTAGAGGAATTTTTTTTATCCACTTCCAGGTTAAGGGAGAACTGCAATACATCTAACTCCGTCCACATTCTTTAAGCCACTGGCTCTATGGAAAAGTAACCATGGAATATTTTAACTGCCAAATGCCCCTTCATTTGTGAAGGCACGAGCCAAAAGGGAGCAGGTATCACACCACCTGAAGTTCCTTTACCTGTTCAGTTTCTGCCACAAGCTCCTTCCTGATGAGCTGAAATGCACCCTTGGTTTTGGTCATTATATCAAGGGCCCCAGACAGTGTCTTTAATTTCCCAGCACTGCTGTTCTGACCTAAAAAAAATGAAGTACAAAAGGCTGATGTTACAGACTGCATTTTTCTTCCATCCAAAGACTTCAAGAGTTAGGAAGAAAGCCCTCACTGCCCYAGTCAGCTGAAAAGCAGAGAGACAAAAGTGCCTTGTCTCCTCTCTTGAGGAAAATTCTATTCTGAGCAGCAGATTGCTCCTGCTCTCATATACAGTTATCTAAAAATGAAACTAAGTAGGCAGTGGTGGTTTGGAAAGCTGTTTAAAGGCAGAGCTGCACTTACTGGCCATCTGGAACTCGGCAAAGGCCACTCTCTCCAGCTGCACACGCAGCAGCTCGCAGGGGGCGTCCCTGAGGAGCTGGAAGAGCCGCACGGCTTTGCTGTAGTGGAGATCAGCCAGGACACGGTGCTGCTTCCTCAGGTGCTCATCACCAACCTGCACTCACAGCAGGGCACACAGTAAATCCCCCTCTGCATGGTCATGAGGAGCCACTGCAAGGCTTTACTTGGAGAGGGCTGGAAACAGCACTCGTTTCTTTGGTTAAGTAATTGAAATAAATATATCCCAGCTACAGGCAGAAGGATAAATATCAGCTCCACACATACTGAGCATGTTAAGGATGKAATTTAGAAAATCCAAGAGCCTGGAGCAATACCTGGTTCCTGAGGCAGCTGTGGTACATGGAAGCCAGCCTGTGGTGGATGGTGGCAGCTCGGTACTGGCACAGGGGCTGTCGTTCAGACACTGTATCAACATCACAGTACTTCAAGGACTTCATCATGGCTTCACTGACTTCCTTCTCTATCTACAACATAAATAAATAAACACAAATTTAAGAAAAAAAATCCCTGAGGAGGGAAGTAGTGTAGGACAAAGGGAAACCAGCCTTAAGCTGAAGGAAGATGACTTAGATGGGATGTTGGGAAGGAATTGTTCCCTGTGAGGGTGGGGATGCCCTGGCACAGGGTGCCCAGAGCAGCTGTGGCTGYCCCTGGATCCCTGGCAGTGCCCAAGGTCAGGYTGGACAGGGCTTGGAGCAGCCTGGGATAGTGGAAGGTGTCCCAGCCATGGCAGGAGTGGAACAAGATGGGTTTTAAGGTCTTTTCCAACCCAAACCACTGTATGATTCTACAATTCCAGTACCAACTTGGCTCCCTGTTCAGTTTTCCAGGATGCCAACAATGCATTTTTTCAGACACAATGAATGCCCTCTGTTACCTGCTCCTGAGCCTTTCTGGATAAGGGAGCATAATCCTGCTGCAGAGTTGCCATGGTGAAATAGGTTGTAGACAGCTCCCAGTTCACAGAATCCCAAACAGCTGGATGCACATCCCTCTTCCCCAGAGACCTCAGTGCCTTCAGGTAGTAGTCAATAGCCTACAAATGACAAAATCATGCACACAGTTATTGCCTACATTTCTAACAACTACAATTCAACTTCCCTTTACTCAAAATATCTCCCTGASCCTTCTTCAGTATTTCCCATTTGATAATCACTTTAATTCTGACCATGCAATTCTTCTCCCTTGTGTGTGTTCAATATCAGCATCTGAATGTCACAGCAATCAAACCTCAACACCASCACCAAAGCCCTCACAGCAAGGATTAGGGTAGTATGGAGGCAGGACAGCCATCCCAGATTATTCCACCCAAATTTAAACACATTTACCAAAGTATTCACAGATACCTCCCAGTAGGTAGGAGGAATTTTGAGGTCCGGGGTTACCTTATTGTAATAAAGGGCCTCTTCTGGGGAAAACTCCCTCTTGAAGTCCCCTTCAGCTGCACAGTGGGCCTGGGCACAGATCCTCATCAGCCTCCCCGTGTTGCACAGCAGAAGGGCAGCATTGGTGGCATCATCAATGGACTCAAAATTCTGAATTCCTTCTTCAAAGCAGGAGAAACTTTTCTTCCAGAGCTGCTGCTCCGTCGTCGAGACGTTTTTACTCACTAGGGTGAAGCACAAGGCTTAGAGACTCAAATTCCTCAGAGTTTGAAGTTTTCTCTGATGGCTTTTTGAGATCATTCTACACATTTTAAAGGAATTTCTACAAACTGTACATTCCATTATTCAGTTTAGGCTCAATTAACTACAGTTTACAGGCCACACTGATYTACTGTCAACAAATAATCACAGTGGACATTAAAAAACTACAAAGTCACTTAAATGCCCTCTTTATAATCAGAAATAGGTTTTTCATACAATTAGTGAACTTGATCACTGCTGTAGCTCCATGAATGGTCAAGAATGGAAAAAGGATACTTGCCCACTCTCTCAGTCTGCACTGCAGCTGCCTGGTTCATGTAGAACACTCCAATCTCATTCCTGATATTGCCCATCCTCTTGAGCACCTGGATGTGCTGCTCTGGGTTTTGGCTTTTTAAGTTACTGAAGAGTAGGATTTCATAAGCTGCTTCATAGCATTTACAGCTGACAGAAAGCTGGTATTCCAAGTCTGTGGATAAATCTGTAGCCCAGGCAAAMACTGGAAAACAAAATGCAAAGCCTTTGAGTCAAACAGAATTTCTCTAATTTAAGTCAAGGGGAAATTGCCCAGACAAAGTACAAGACTCATGTCAGGTAGATTTTGTTTATCACTGAAGCAGTTACTGCCTTTAGTTGTTTCACAGCTKCAGGCCATGTCATACAATACCTTGACAAGCCCCTTCTGTATGACAGGCAGGATGAGCCTTCTCTGAAGAAAGCAGAAGTGAAGTGCAATAACTCCTCTGCCACAGGCTCTCCTAGTGCATGGTTTTGAGGAWACCCAGTGGAATTATTTATGTCTGTCACATATCCAAAGTCTGGCACTTCTCCTGTGTCAGGATCATACCTTGGCACCTGGATTCTCTGTGAAGGCTGTGTAATATCTCCTGATCTTCTTTAGTCTGGTAATTATATTCTTCAAGGTAAGCTGCTCTGTTGTTTGCATTCTGAGCCAGCATTAACTGGATATCTCCACAAAGGGTTAAGCACTGACACAGGAACACCAGCACCTCRGGCAGCATGCTGCCACACAGACAGCAGTAGGTATCTGGTGGGGAAAAAAMCAACGTGGATGAGGGAGGGGGGAAAAGAAGAAACACACATCAAAAGGCTTGACACAGACTGACAAGATAATTGGGTTTTATGTTACCTGTCTGCAGACAGAGAATAAGTGTGACAATGTGTTATCCTCAGAAGAAATAACCTATTTTAAAGTCACACTTGCTCTACACAGCTGATGGCTTAAAAAGAGCCCCTGTGCTGTCCAAGATGAGCAGTCACTCTGGTAATTACAAATGCTAATCTCAGATTTGACCAAGGGAAAACTGACTTTCTGCAGATTGACTCAAGGAAAACACAGCCTGAAAAGTTAATTTCCAAAACGTAGAGTTTATAAAAGACTATAAAAGACTGAAAGCTGCAGAGTGCTGAGAGTTATTGAGAGGTCTATTGATGCTTTGTGTTAAGATCAAGTGGGTTTCTTTATAAAACTCCTCCTGCCCTAAGACAGAAGCCTCCCCTTATGGCAGAGAAACAGCAGCACTTTAGCACTAAGCTCTGGCATTTCCCAGTTGGTTACTCTCATTATGGCAGTATTAGTCTAAACAGCCTGATTTTACTTTTTTCCTTTTCCTCAGTAATACTTCAAGATGTATTTTAGCATCCAATTCAGCTGCTGAAGAGGTTTAGTATTTCTCGAAGATATATTTAAATAACATGGGAACCACCAGGGAATAACCAGCTTGCAGCAGCATCACYTGGAGCACAGAACACAGTCTTGGCCTTGGCACCAGACAGACTCTCCCAAATTCAACTGCTCTGGAGCTCAATGTGCCCTCAAGTTCCCAGCCTGTCAAAATGGGATCATCTTTCTATCGATCGGTGACAGAAGTTATCCTCACTTCAGACTTCTGCCCTGAATACTGAGCTGGACACCGAGTCCAGTTAAACACGAGCTTGTCAGACTTGTCACTGCACACCGCAGGGAAAATCATGCACAGCAGTGTCTGGTGTGGTGACAGGTCTCTCCAGGCAGTGGCACAGGTGACAGATCACTCAARGAACTTACCATGGCACTGCAAGGCCAGCTTGATGTAGCGCAGCGCCCGCCCGTACTTCTGCAGGATCATTGCAGCATCAGACAGGACATAATAAGCTCTTGATGATTTCAGGATGAGCTGGAGTTTCATTTTATACTGCCACGATCCAGGAATCATTCCTGACTGACTGGAATGCTTCCCCTTCTGGAAGGAGCCCACTGTGAGAGGAACAGAACCCCATCAGTGACTCTCCCCTCTAATGCATGCCAGAGGCTGGACACAACTCCACCACCACAGGCAGGGTGGGAATTGCCTGATTACAGCCCTGCACAGGCAGAGCTCTGCCACTCCAGTATCATCTGCAAAACACACCCACCACGTGGCACTTCTCCATGCACTGCTCCTGGCAGCAGCATGCTGGAATGCAGYGGGACAGTGACAGGGCAGGTGACCTCTCTGACCTCAGACAGCCTGTGGAACACAGGAGCAGAGGCCAACACTACTCCCTCAGGGAGCAACAGAAAAACCACAAGAAAGTCACAGGCAGGATTTGCCATGTTCTCCACCACATCCTTAAGATAAATGCTCAGTTTCTGCATGAACAGTCTCAGTGAGAAAGCTTCCATGTGTGGTTTTAGCCTCCAGTACACAAGAACCTGGATAACCTGGTCCTTCCCACAAGGAAAACCAAGCACTTTCCCACACTTATTTAAGGATATCCTCTGCATAAAGTTATGAAGCTTTTCTTTGATTCTGCAGTGGTTATGGAGCCAGAAAGAACAGGTCACTGTTCCTGATTTAAGGCCCGTCCCCACCAAGGGACAGAATTTTGCCCTGACATTATTTGCACACAGAAATGAGTCTCTTGCTTAAGGTGGATTTACAAGGCCTGACTTGTAAACCCACTATCTTACCACATTATATAAATATATAAATATACAGTAAGTAAATATAATAAATCCTTAAGCAGCACATGTTCTACTAGGACAAAGACCAAAGTAAAACAGTAACACCCCACCCAGCTAAAGACACATACACACTGCACATACCCTGTATCCTTCCACTGTTCACAGGTAGTTCTCTTGAAGTTAGAAATTCCAGGATTTAGAGCACTTATTCTTTCCATAYGTACGTAAATATATAGAGGAAATACATAATTCACATCACAAAAAACAAACCCATGGACTGAGAAACAGAAGTGAGCAAGAAGCTCTGCTACTCCTTCAGGGATGGACTCAAGCACAGATCCAGGAATCTGTGTGAGTGTGAATAACTCAAAACTGAACTGGCTTCTTATTCATAGATTTTTCAAAGGCAGAAGAGAGGAGAAGGGAAAGAATAAAGAACTGCCAAAGTRGGCAAGATATTTTTTTTTCTGGGCTATGCTTACAGGGCTCCTTGCCCTGCAGAGAACTTCACTTCTTTCAAACAAAGTCTTTCCTGGAACTTTTTATGTCACTCCAGAACAAAATAAAATAGAGGGACTGTAGTCTGAAACTTCAGAAGTTTGAGCATTTAAGCAAAGAAAACATCTTTTATTTGCTGCTTCTTTTCACAACTGTAGAGGTACAGGAAAAAAAACCAAAATCCTAGTTAACATTTTATATGCAATTCAAGCACCTAATGTRGGAACAAAACCTGCCAGAAGGGAGAAATTCTTCCAGACAACATCCAGGCCACACAGACATAAAGAAATTAARGCTATTTTTAAATCAACCCACAAAACTTACGGTGCTGCACATACCAAACCTCAAAATACCAAGCCTTTATGGAAGTCATTTGAAAGCCACATCTAAAGAGGGTCCAGTAAAATCATGTGTTGACTAATAAAAGATTCTTTGCTATGCAAAATAACTCAAATGAGCTCCTCTTTTCATATTTAAAAAGGAACAGACTGTTCTCCAATTTTCAGCGCACTTTTCCTTAGGCAATGCTGTAATTAGTGATTTAAGCACACTGTTTTGACAATCAAAATAAAGTAGCAGCAGTTTGTGTTGGCACTGGAAAGGTCTTATTTGCACAACAATACAACTTACTTTTGTCTAGAAATAAGGCCATCTGTTTTTCCAGAGACTCAGGACCACCACTGGTGGATTCATCTTCATATTTCAATGGGATTGGAGTGCTGGGGTCAGCTGCAGGAAGGTCACCTTCTTTTTTAACACTGCTGTCAACAGACTTCAAACCCTGCAAAAGGGAGAAATCCTTTCATTCACCTTGAGAGCAATATTTAACAAACAGTAGATGAAGGATTGGGTGGGAGGTGAAGCATCCTCAGGAAGCTGGCAGTGAACTCACCTCCAGGACGTGGTTGAGCACCAGCCTGCAGCGCTCCTCGGTGCCGTGGCAGACAGGGAATGCACAGCTGGGCTTCAGTGGGGCACCAGGGAGGGAACAGAAGAGATGGTCAACACAGGAAATACAAAATGACTGGCCAGACGATGCAAATGAGAGGTAACATCAAGACAAAGTGCAATATGGTAAGGGGAAAAAATCTACATGAAGCCTGCTCTACCATAAAATTCAAACACCTCTGATTTTATGAACAGTTCATGAACTGTTTCTCTGCCCACTTCAGTTTACCTGAAGGCAAAACTACCAGGGAACTGAATTTCACTACCCATGAATGAGTCATCCAGGAAATCCCTTAAATACCCCCCAGTGCCACTTACACGTATTCGATGCACAGACTTGTACTTTTCTGGAACGGACAACTCCCCAACAGATTTGATTATTGCCACTGCTTTATTGTCATCTGGGGGATCAGAACTGTTGCTGTAGGAACCATTTTCATCACTGTCTGGCATCTCTTCCTCTTCCTCACTGTAACTTTCATCAGAATTGCCATTTATAGGGAAGTCTGCGCTGTCTTCTTTTTTAGGTTCATCCAGCTGAAAAAGCTCTGATAACATGTAGTTTGCTGAAGCAATAATCTTTGCAAAGAAGAGAAAAAAATTATTCATTCTCAAGTTCAATTTTTCTTTTGAGAGGCAAGAATATAAATTATCTCAGAATAAGGAGGATAGAGAACATGCAAAGAGGTGTTTGATAACCTGCAAATACAGCCTGAGCAAATTCCCTGGAAGGGAAAAGGATCCAAGCTGATCAAGTTTAGAAAAGAATAAAAACCAACTGGTAGAGAACAAGTACTGCCTGTTGTGACAGCTTGCAGATCACAGGAGACAACACAAGGGTCTTATGCAAGCAAAAAAAATAAGCTGAAGAGATTCCACTGGGATTTTGGAAACCTTTCACAACTCTAGAAGGAATCCACATTTTATTAGTTTCATGTGTCCCACATCTCCTCTTGTCCCATGTCTCCTCTCCATTCTAAATATGACTCAGATTTTTCACATCACATTTTTGGGATACATTTTCAGTTGAAAACAGCTTAAATCATTTAGAGACTCTCTAGCCCCACCCACTTATCAAGGCAGGTTGCTCAGAACTGTGTCCAGCTGGACTTTGAGTATCTGAAAAGAYGGAGACTACAAATTCTCTGGTTGGCCTGACCCAGTTTTCAGCCACTTTCAAAGTAAAAACGTTCATATATTCACATTTTACACTTTTTATCCAGGATCCCAAAGGGCTCTCTGGCAGCAAGAACAACAGACTGAATGTAATGAGAAGTTCCTTTTTAGAGCAGGACAGACTTGTGCTGTAATGMGGGGCAGCAAAAAATACTAATTTTAAAAAATAGCATGGGGATTCTTTAAAAATAAAATCAGCTTTTAAGTTTGTTTATAAAYTTAAATTCTCTCCTTTGAGAGGAAGAAGTAACACACTATTTATTGCAGGTTTATTATGATTACAGCATATTTACACAAAAGTGCAAGAAAACTTTGAATTCTCACTTGAGGATGTCTGCCATTGTCCAACAACTTCAGACAATTCAGGAGCAATGTTCTGATTGTGCCATAGTGTTTCTTGTTCTGGTTTTTCTTCAACATCATATTGCAAGCAACTCTAAGAGAAAGTTGAACARAACAGTAAAATCCCTGGATAATTTCTTTGTGCTAGAAAAAACACAAGTTTTAAACAATATTCTACAGTTATTGATCATCCAAACTGTATGATGAGTCTACAAGACTTTATTAGCAMATCAAAGAAGTTTACATGGAGAAATGGTGGAAAGGAAGAAGTCAGTTTTGATCTAGTGGAACTAAGATTTAGTGAGTTTGTGTTTAATTGTCATTTGATCATGATTTTTGGTCTGTGTTCTGAACAGAACTGCACCAAGAATGAAGTACTGCAACAAAAATGATAAAAACTCACTTGTACAGCAGAATTGCCACTGGCATTGTAAAAGGGTTTTGGTATTTGTCTTCAGTCTCTTCACAAAGCGTGGTGAGGTCATAGAGCTTTACTATGTCACTCCCACTTGCTGAAAAGGAAAATTTTTCATTAATCAACATCACATTAACATCAATCTTTTCAAACTGATCTAAACCTTCTCACCTTTAAACAGCCAATAGGTGTGTCCTTCTTTGGTGCAATTTGATTTCAGAAAAGATAAGATATTTTGAGCAATATCTTTTATCACTTTGGTAGAAAAATTGGAGTTTTCCAAATTGGGAATATCTTCAGTCTTGATCATCTCATATTTCTGCAAAGAACAGAAATTAAGACTGGAGCTTAGGTTGGAGGGGCTTGTGACACCGAAATTAATATATCAGTGTGTCCATCAGCAGCTAAAACAAAGGCTGCTATTATGATAAATTGAGTTAATTTCTATTATTTACTTTAAGCAAGCACATCTTGACAGCACTACTCCAACAAAGCTTTAAGAAGAATCCATTTCTGTCACAAACATGGCAAATGGAGAACAAAAGATGAGGAAAAATAAGGGGGAGAAGGTACAACATCTGCTACTTCAACCAAACCTAGTCAGCCTAGGAAAGAACTCCAGGCTACCAGGTAGAACAGAAACACAGCTGGTCTACAGTAAAACAGCARAAACATTCAGAAGCTTGCATCTGTCTTGGCTAGGGAACACTGCAGATTTCAAGATGTAAGAAATTGGTTTCTGCAGTTGCATTTATTTTTGCCTTCACTCAAACACCAGGGGAAGAAACAGTCTTGCATGCATGAAAGGGAGGGCAAGAAAGAATACACTATTTTTAGATGATTGCTGCAAGCTGTCTAAGATGCTTCTCATTCTGCACCACAGGATTTTTGTCATCTTCGCTCAGAAGAGTGTGAAGGATCTGTGATAACTGAGGCAATYTTAGAAGATGAAAAATGAATTATTATTTTAAGGCACAATGCCAAGAGCCAGACTTACCTGAACAATTCCATTGACATGAAAGCACATCACAAGCTCTGGTACGTTGCATATTAAGTTGTCCAACCAATAGTCAATCCCTGTTAGCACATTTATTGGCTTGTTGTTATCCCTAAAATAAAACAGTTCTAGTGTTACTTAAATCTTTAAGGAAACATTAGGAAATTAGGAACATTAGGAACATATTCAGGAAATATTAGGGATGTTTACTAATGGAATTTAGGTTTAAGTCACCTGAGAGTGGATGAAAACTAAAACAATGATTTGTGAATTGCTGTATTAACGAGTTATAATGAAACAGATGTGCTGATCTCTCCAATGGAATATGCTCACATTCCATGAGCAGTTTGGAATTTTTGCCCACATTTAACAGGCTTCAGATATCACACTATTACCAAGATAATAAGTGCTTCAGAAGTTCTAAAGGAATAGCATTTGTAGCTGCAACTAATTATAGCACAAACCTACTCTCAGGCCTTCCAAAGCTCCTTGCAGAGCAAGGTACTGTTAACTCCTAAATGTGTCTTAAAAAATGACAAATACACCAAATCAGCTTCAAGTTTTTGCTCATTCTTTGCCTATGTAGAGGCAGCAACAGGATGAGTGGTAATGAAGGGATTGACATTAAATTGGGACTGGAATGGTTCTGTCTCACTGCTCAATGACGTTTTAACTGCTTATGCCCAACAAGCAGCCACTAAAATTCCGACTCCCAGGAAGAGAAATATTATTGCTCTCTTATAAAAATAGCAAAAAAGTGCAGATAGCAARCAAGGAAGCAGAGTAACAAACCAGTCAAGGCTGGTATAAACAATATCTATCAACTTCTAAGCTCACCTGAGACGCAGGCTCACAGCAGGGTATCTCCCACCTCCAAATATTGGCATATTTGATCCCACCAACATGTGGATATCTTCAAAGGTCCACAAGATATTACGAACAAAGTCATTCTTCAGTCCCTTCATTAAGRGAAAACAGAATTGGCCAGTAAATCAGTGGCAGAACACTTGTTCTCCATGACATTCTGTGGAATTATGAGACAGCAAGAAGCCAAAGCAGCAAATAAAAGCCAACACATGAGAAGCCCAGCGTGTTCACGGGAACTTAAAATTGCAGATGCCACAAAAGCTACTGCTACAGGGACTGAGGTTTGGCCTTGGCTCCAGTTCAGGCCTGGCTTGGAGGCGCTGGTTTAACCTGGGGGTTCAGCTCTCACATAAAGCATACCTGACTGTTCTCCCCGTCATTGAACAAAGGAGACAGGTTTTGCTCTCTGGGGGCTGAGGCCACGTGCCCCACTAGATATGAGGGTTCAAGAGGCACACTTCCCTGTGGAGAGCACAAGGATAAGGAGTGATTCTGCTGCTGAGGTCAAGTCAGTCATTTAAAAAGATTTGCACAACAAAAGGACGTAAGGGAAAAACCTTTACCTCCAACATCTTTAAATAAATCTGCATAAAACTGCAAAAAGCCTCTAGGCAGTGACTAGAATGCTTCTTTTCTACAGTTAGTGCCAAAATGTTGTGTTTTGTAATATTCTCAGAGGATCTGGGAAGAAACCAGGAAGTATTTACAAGAGCTCCTTATTAACCCAGGGTCAACACCACATTWTCAGTGTCCAGAAGCAAAACCTCTATCCTGCTGGTTTATTTATGAACTAAAGAAAATGGCACYGTGCAAATGCACAACAGCTTCTTTATGATAAACAGTCTGAATGGGGCAATGGTTCCTCAAGAGGGTGGAAGAGAGAAGGAGTCCTCTTTCTAAAAGCTTTCAAGCATTGAAGCATTTCTCCACTTCACACAACACATGCAGTTACAATTTTATGGCCAATGTAGGTTAGAAACTCCCTAAATTTGGCAGATCAGCTGGAAACATTGTGCAAGGACAACAGTAGCATCATTATTATATGAATGCAGACTGAAGACAGCAGACCTTTCAACCTCTCCAAAATTTAATCAATTCTGTTTTATATTACTCACAAAAACCACAGGAATGAACAGTTTTCATAAATAAGTTTAGCCAGAATAGAAATCCTGAATTAGGGCCTGATACTAATCATAGCTTGTTGCATAATTGCTGTAAACATCTCCCCTTTCACTTGTGTAATCTCATGGCAAGTATTTTTAAGTACTGCTTAACTGTTTTCCATTCTCAGAAATTTTCATTTTCCTCTTCCCCTAATGAATTCAAGGCCACCAGAAAACRGATTTTAACAGCAGATTTAAAAGGAAAGGCCAGAACTTTAAGCTTCCAAACACATCTTCTGATTATGAGCATTTTCCTGCTCTTAGGTAAAGGCACTGATGAATACTCAAAGCCAACAAAGGCTTTGTTTCTCAAAGATGCTGGGATAAATACCAATTTAGCATTACAGTGACAGAACAAATATCTGAATTTTGGAGCTCTGAATCACTGGCAAATCTGGAACTGCACCTCCWGCCAAGTTCTCCTCATGCCTTAGCTCAGCTCTTTCAGCAAAGGGAGCTGCAGCAGCACTTCTGAGAACCTTTCCCCATCTGTGGTGCCACGCAAAACATTCTTCACACCAACCTGGTTCGAGGCACCTGGATCTTCAGAGAGCGAGGAAGGCATTTCAAAAGGAGCTGGCCAGGAGGCCCTTCCTGCTTCATCACTCTCACCTGCAACAGGACCCTCCTGGTGCTGCTTGGAAGTGGAAGGAACAGGCTGAGCAGCTCCATCTCCATTAATGCTGACAAGGAAACATTTACAAGTTCAGCTGACAAGATGCAAACAGATCCATTTTTAGAGTTGTTATGTTTGATGCACCCTTGCCAACAAACGACTTGGCTGATATACACTTAATTAAGTCATGCTGTTTATTTTATTCTTTAGTATTTAAATTTTAAAGTAAAATACTTCAAATTCCATGAAAACATTTCTTGTTATTTCCTGACCTCACCCCTCAATTACCTCTGTTTAAGGAAAAAGCAGTAAATAAATCAGWCTATAATGGAATTTTAACATTTACTCCAAGACCAAAAACCATGCAGAAGYGGTGCAGAATTCAAGTTTCATGCAGGCAAAAAGACAAAAGGTTACCTGTAATATAAAAACTTAGAAAGTATTGCCTTCTGGTACCAATGTTCTTTACTCTTTTTCTTTCTTTGCCATTTCTGATCAATCAGCCTTTGATAAAACTCCTTCAGCCATGTCCAGTCCCCTGTCTAGGCAACAGAAGAAAGATAAAAATGTCAAGAAGTATCTGCAAAGTAAACCAAGTGCCTTATAAACTTACAAATACTCCTCCACAAGAAGAAACCAAGAAAATAACTTCAGAGCTGAAGTCCTGAATTGGTCATTTATTGAGAATACAACTTCTAAGGAAGTTATGTTCTTACTGGTAATCTGACCTAATTAGAAAATCAGATACACAAGAGGCTACATAGTAAGAAATACATATTGCTTATAAATTCAATCAAATGCTACWGCAACAGTGAAGTAATTACACAGAAGTGAGACATAGAATATTAACCCTACAATGCCATGAACACAGGACATCAGCGTAGTTTGTGGGTAAACTGCTGCTGAACAGAACACCCTTGGCACCCACATATGATTTTTAGGGATTTCCAGACATTTTCTTGCTACTCTGTTCCTGAAATAATGCATTTTGCCCACGTGCCACAGTTWTTAAGAATGAAATGGCTCACCTGAGATGATCTCATGAAGAGTTCCTGGATATCCAACTCATCCAGCAGGAGGGTCCTCCCAATTCTGTGCACTGCCATGCTCACGTGGGACTTGCTGTAAGGGATCTTCAGGAGTTTTTTAATGTTCTTGCAGAAGCAAAGTGAAAAGAGAGAGCATTTAATACAATTATGCTGCATGGGAAGACAATTGTCAGGAAACTAAGGCTCCCTCATGTGTCACAGTGACTTGAGGAGACTCCAAGCCTAAACTCCACCACCCCAAACATCCCCCCTTCCTTCCTTCTTCTTCCCCCCAGCCCCCTTTGGTCAGACAGGGTCCCCTGTCCTTACTGTGTCCCTTCCCAGTTTTCCATGCACTGCCACCCCCCTGCCAGCAGGGCTGGATGGGAAGCAGGAAAAGTCTTGGCTCTGKGTAAGCCCYGCTCAGCCAACAGCAAAAACATCTCTGTATTATCAACCTGTGCTCAGGACAGTCCCAAAGCAGCCCCTTACCAGCCACTGGGAAGAAAATTAATGCTACCCCAGCCCACATGGTCAAATTAGACCTGACAGTGCCAGGGATTTGAAAACCATCCCACAAGAAAATGCATTTGCTGAGRGCAGAGAACACAAATGACAGTGATAAAGAGACCAAATCACCAGTAGGAACAACACACATRGCTTAAACACATTCTCTGATTGGATCACCATGACCAGGTACCCACAAAAATGACAAAAATATCCAAGGGCATGATTTGGATTGTAAACCTTTATTTTCACAGCACAAATACCAATTCTTTGCCAGGTGTCCAAAGCAATCCAGAGATCTAAATCTGAATACAAATCTGACAAATATTAACATGAGCATGTTTCCACTTCTGAGCAGCCTCATCTGAATTCTACAGACATTACCAGCACCAAAAGAGCTGACAAACTGACAAAAATCAAATGAAAGGAGAAGTTGGAGGGGAGCTCTCTCTTCTAGATAAGAACAGGAAAAAAACATCTTGAGAGTAAGAGTTTGCATCAAAATAACTGATTTCAAACACACAACTACCTTGCAAGACTGATGTGCTGCATTCACTAAACTGCACACTTTAGCTGCAGATTATCTGTAGAACTCCAGAGGAAATATGATTTTTCTCTCTACATTTCTTATTCAGTGACCACAATTCCCTTACTTGGCGATCTGTGACTCATTAAGGGATCTTTCCTTTTCCCCAAAGGACACAAAGATGCCAGAAGCCATCACAGTATCTTAAAACAAAAGTTTATGCAATGTAAGAATCTGAACAAGAGAATTTAGGATGTGTCCATACCTCTGAATCAGATACAACATCCACATCATTTCCAACTGAGTCAATGAAGTCATAGGCCATCCCAAAGCTATAAAAAAAAACATTAAAATTAAGACAGTTCCAGTGTGACATTACAGACCTGGCTTTTATATCTATTTAATCTTTGAATGGCTTCATAAAATAAAAAAAAAAAATTACCCAGCTAAACATCCCCWAGTGTAATGAGACCTAAAATTAACAACGTAATTCCATCTTCATATTCTGCAAGTTTTTCAAATATATCTTTGAAAGTGCTTAGATCTAATTCCAGGACATTCTGTAACACCTAAAGTTTTGTGGAAATCAAGAAAAATAAGAGAAAATGAAAGATTCTTTCTAACACTGAAAATAAGAAGAGTTCTTCAAGGAGTTTCTCTGTAAGGCATTAAGCATATTAAAGACTTTAATTTCAGTAGCTGTAATTGAATTYTACATCTTATTCACATTTTCCAGAACTGCCCTACATGTTGTAACAGACACATTGTCTCTTCCTCCACCCTCGTTAAGGAAATTACAAGGTACTTAAGCTGGAATATTTCAATGTACAGATMATTCTTTAAAACAAATCCAGATACCACTAAAATCCAAAACATACATGATGTGCAAGTTATACTTTTGTTATCAGCTTTTTAATTCTGACACTAGAGAAAGAGATTGAACTGCCAG
The DNA here is from genome assembly GCA_014549065.1 of Cardinalis cardinalis. NCBI lineage: Eukaryota > Metazoa > Chordata > Aves > Passeriformes > Cardinalidae > Cardinalis > Cardinalis cardinalis. Next base: position 578,621 of record JACDOX010000286.1, read on the forward strand.
CCTCTGACAATTAGAGTATCTAAAATAAATATGAAAAATTCATAAAGCCCTGAAAAATATGTTTCTCTGCCCTGAAAAGTACAGCTCCTAAAAGAGATGAGAGGATATAAACACAGACCCTGAACAAACTGTTAAATTTCACTGACTGACTGACTTRGTGTGAATTTGCTTGTTCAGCACAGGATTTGAGCCTCCTGTTTATGAACACTCTGAACTCAACTCATTCAAYAATTCAGCAAATATCCACACTGAAAGGCAACACCGCTTCTTGGGGTGCCCCTCATTTCACCTATAGTGTGATAGAAATATGAAATCCTGATATAAATATGAAATTTCATTTGTATTAGTCAGGTCCAGTTTCTAAAGATCCAGAAGAGCTAGAAATTGGTTTCCAACCTGTTATCAAAGGCAGAAGGGCTGGCTGAACCAGTCCAGTTTGATCTGGGCCAACCAGGGAGGAACAAAAAGTCAGTTTGACTGTCTGAGGCAAGGTGTCAACATGCACGTGAACAAATAAACAAAACCACCTCTGTATGTTATGTAAATAATCAACATCATCGATCATTTACTAATGAGACAAGACCAGACCATAGAGGCAACAACTCAAGATGAAAAAGTAGAGGGAGAATGGCTAAGACTAAAAAGTAGAGGGAGAATGGCTAAAGCAATATGAAGTTGCTATGGTAAAACCTATACCTTCTACTTTAAATGACACAGGACCCATGTTCACAATCAGAATTATTCTTAAAGGTCCAAAAAAAACCAGGGGCTGCTGTTACTTACCTTGAGAAGGGTTTACTTTTTTTGCTGTTGCCCAGAATGGTTGTCCCTGCAGGTCCCAGCTTGGCACTTTCCCGTAACCAGTTGGCAGGAGGCAGCTTCAGGTCTGTTTTCTCCTGCAGACGGGCAAAGGCTGCCTGAGGAGGGGCTGAGGAGTATTTCACCACAGCACAGCTCTTCACCTCATTGCCTCCGAGGAACAGCACCGAGCCCTGGTTTCCAGAGAGAAATTACCCTTCTACTTTAGTGTTGGCAATKAAAACCATCAGGCTTGTTCTGTGATAAGTTATTTTTAAGGCTAAGTGAGCAAAATCCAGTCTTAYAGTCACTTACCTTTCCCCAGCACATACAATCTTCCAGTTATCCCAATTCTGATTCATGTCAATCATAAGCTTCACTTTAGGAATTATCACAGAATCATTTAGGTTGGAAAAGACCTCCAAGATTATCAAGTCCAATCTGTGATGGATCACCACACCACCACCCAGATCAGAGCACTGAGCAACACATCCAGTCTTTCTTTGGACACCTCCAGGGATGAGGACTCAGCCTGTTTCAATGCTTGACGACCCTTTCCATGAAGGAATTCTTCCTGGTGTCCAACCTGAAGCTCCTCAGGCCCAGCCTGAGGCCGTTCCCTCTGCTCCTGTCCCTGTTCCCTGGAGCAGAGCCCGACCCCCCCCGGCTGTGCCCTCCTGGCAGGAGCTGTGCAGAGCCACAAGGGCCCCTGAGCCTCCTTTGCTCCAGCCTGAGCCCCCTTCCCTGGGGCTCCAGCCCCTTCCCAGCTCCATTCCCTTCCCKGCACACACTCCAGCCCCTCAATGTCCTTCCTGACAAAACAGCCCCAGAACCAAGCCCAGAATGTGAGGCTGGACCTCAGCAGTGGGACACACATATGGACAACCCCTGTCCTGGTCCTGTGGCCACACTGTGGCTGATCCAAGCAGGTGACAGTGACCTTCTTGCCCACCTGAGGCACAAGAATGAAGAGCCACTAAGGTCAGCTGCCCACACAACACACAGTCAGTCAGAAAGGCTAAAACGAACACGACTCCTCCCACTGAAGTTTGTGAAACTAGATGGTTATTAACACCAAGTGTTCCCTAACACCAACATTAAAGCTAAACAGGCTTCTACCTTATTATTATTAAATAATAATAAAATAAATAAGCTCCGTGTTTGCCTATTTCGTTTCAAACACGCAGCTGTCACCCGTGTGAGAGGAGCTTTGAACTAACACATGTCGCGGGAAAAACAGCTCCACAGGACACCACTTACGTAAATACAATGCACTTAGGCATAACAACAGCAACACTGCTCGCAATTAACGCTTAATCATAATTAGCGTGTTCCCTACAGCACTCCGGCCCTGACAAACTGGAAAGAGGATCAAAAACACCGCTTCAATTAAAACACCACTAGGGGATGTGTCTGTAGGCACCGCTCGACCCCCCCTCAGCCCTCTACCTCACTCAGCACGGCCCCCCCTCAGCGCCGCTCACCTGCTTGGGCTCCTCGGCGTCTCCCCTCAGCGGGGCAGCGGCGCCCGCGCCGCAGGGCTCCTCCATGGTCGGGGAATGGTCCGGGAATGGAACTGGGAATGGAGGGGAATGGAGGGGAATGGAGCCGGGGAGGGGCAGCGGGAGCGGAGCCGCTTCCCGGGGGCGTCCGGCCGGGAACCGCCGCCTCTCGCGAGACTTTTCGAGAAGGCGCGGGAAGGGCGGGCTCTGAGGGCGGCGCCGTGAGGGGCGGGAGGCGGCGGCGGCTCCGTGAGGGGCGGGTGTTGCGCGCCCAGCGGGGTCAGAGAGGCTCTGAGGTCGGAGAAATACATGGCTAATCTGTGAGGGATCCCTACTTTGTCAATTACACCGAAGCACGAAGCGCCACGTCCAGTCGTTCCTGAAGCACCTCCAGGGATGGGACTCCACTACCTCCCTCGGCAGCCCCTTCCAATTCTTGGCCACCCTTAACATGAATAAATTTTCCCGAATCTCCCATATAGAYCTCCCCTGACACAGTTTGAGGCCATTCACGGCTGAGCCAGAAGGTCCCCCCGAGCCTCCCTTTCTCCAGGCTTGTTTGACTTTCCTGGATAACCGGGACCTTAATGAAACACGCGAAAACTTGGTGGTGGGGTACCTCAGCATGGGAGAGGACTGAAAATTGCAATGTCTTGCCCTCTGTACACTGAGTTCAACAAAAGCTAAGCTCTGATGGCTTCAGTAAGCAAGTAATTCCTAAAGAGTGCCCATGGGATTTTTAATATTTATTATTTTTCTTGTAGATGGTATTCCTCATTCAGAGGCTGTATACTTCATGACTGGTCACGGAGTACAAATGCTGATTGCCTCATAAATTACATCTGTATCTGTACCTATAGCCACATATATCTTTTAATATATACACACATACGCACACACACATAGATCATGGAATCACAGAATGGTTTGGGCTGGAAGGGAACTTGAAGATCATCCAGYTCTATCCCAGCCATGGGCTGCAGCTCCTCTGGGCACCCTGTGCCAGGACCTCCTCACCCTCCCARGGAACAATTCCTTCCTAATATCCAATCTAAACCTAGTCTCTGTTAGTTTGAAGACAAAGAGGACACAAGTGTCATCTTCTTTACAGTCTGTTAAGGYCAAGGAGGCAAAGTCTTGGTTTGTGCTACGGTAACCAAGTGTGCTGCAGTTAAATAGTTGGGATGTTTCCAAGCCAGCGCTTAAACTCAAAAAAAAAAAAATCCTTAGGACGCAGCCAGGTTTTCTGTAAATATTGGGTGTGTGTTCAATAAAGATATGTGTACATGGAAAGCCATTTTCAAAAGAGCGGGAAGTTACATCTTAAAAATTCTTTCTCTAATTTCCTTTGGGTTTTCCTCTAAACCAGCTCTCTTTTCCCCACCCATTCCTATTCAGGCTGTAAAGTGTCACCGAAGSGATTGTGCAGAACTGATTTGTTTCCAACATTCAATACTCCGAGGAGCTGCGATGCCCCTCTCCCGTGCAGCACAGGAGCAGCAGCAGCGCTGCTCTCGGTCCTGTGGATCTCCGGGAGGGCTCTGAGGTCACAGGGGAGGAGGTTCCACAGCCCGGCCGCCCCCAGCCCGTCTCCAGGGCAGCGCGGTGGCGCCGGCAGAGTGAGCGCAGCGGCAGTGACATCGAGCCATGGCTAAGGACGGGTCAGAGCACAGTGGGGGGCACAGTAGCGACTGGGTAAGGGCCGAGCAGGGGCCCCCGTGTCCCCCACAGGGCTTCTTGATCCTTAAACGCTCAGAAAAAGCACCGTGCTAAGGGTGGCTTTGTCCTTTASTCAGGAATGAGTCTTCCCGTTCCTKARGTTTACRAGGAGAGTGTCCTACGTATTCAGTGTGCAAAAGTTCTGGCTTGTTAACCAACCCTGGCTGGATTTTTCATTCCCCCACACACACACAGMAAAAGTTTTCCAGCAATGCTGGAGGTCTCTTACTTGATAGTTAGCGCTGGTTGATTTTCCTTCTCTTCTGGAGAGCTCCAGCCAAGGTTTGCCTCAGTTCTCATCTCCAGGGAGAACRCTGTGATCCCATCAGAATCGCTGGGCTGGGGCATCTTGGCATCCCAGGGCACTGTGACACTGCTGGCACAGGCTGCTCCTCACTCTCTGAAGCCTTTGGCCTGATGTTGGGTTGAGCTGTTCCCAAAGGTTTTGTGCTTTCAAACTTGTGCTACACCGGGAGTAGCACGGGGGGAGGGGGGTTAGGAGGTCGTTGTTTTCCTTGGTGGTTATTGCTGTGTAAACAGTTTTCAGAAAGTTCCTGAACATCCTTGTCTTGAAGATTCCTAAAATTCTTGTCTGGTTGTTTTATGTACGTTTGAGCGTCTTTTTGGTTAGGGTTTGTGTTGTGTGTGGGGGAGGCTCCTCATTTTTCCAGGCGCCACTAGGTGCTGCTGCAATCCAAGTAATAAAAAAATAAACGGGAAAATACCATTTTGCCCACATTTCTCATCAGATTTATTTGTTATTTGGGTTTTGTTTGTTTTGGTTTATTGTTTTGTTTTGTTTTGTTTTGTTTTGTTTTCCAGCTGGCTTTTATTTTAAAGGGTCATAATCTTCGTTATTTTCTAGTTCACTCACGATGGACTGGAGCTGGGCGAGCTGGAATCAGTAACAAGCGCTTCACTAAAGCATGTCCTGGACTCCGTAGCCGCTGTGGGCCAGGAACACAGAATGCCRCTGCAATACAAAGCTCGGGTGCAGGTGAGTTCCTGTGCAGCACAGCCCATTTTCGGAGCTCTTTTGCAAGTTGTCACTCGCTAAGTTGTGAGTAAGAGCAGCACTCGGGGTCGTTAGCGGAGCACTCACAGCGGGCTGGCAGACTTTGTGCCTCGGGGGATGGAGTGATTGCTGCCTGTGCTGCGGAAGAAACATATTTCCCTGTTACTCACTCATAATTTTAGTTGCTCCAAGTCCTGCTGTATCACTGCTGATTTTCTCTTTTATTATTGAGACACCGAATACATCATGATCAATCTCAGCCCACAGCCTCTGTGTAAAGAAGTTTTAATGGAAGTTTGATCAGCTGTTTGGCAATGAATGTTGGAAATTCAGTATATTCACACAAAGGAGCGTTCTTTTTGATCATTAAAAAGTTAGAAGCTCCACATTTCAAACATTTTTAAGGCTTGATTAAAAATGGGATTTGTGAAAAAAAATTGTGATGAAAGGAAATACAGTATTTTTAAAAATCACAAGTATTTAAAATGTTGCAGTGTTGTAAGCACCTTTCATGTCCTTATTTTATCATCACACTGAGCTTTGCTTTACCCACCCGCTTTGGGCACAGAATATTTTCTATTTTCATTTTCTATAAGCACAGCAATTACAGTGGGTTCATTTCACTGGTTTTGTTATAGTGAAGGGCAGRAATGAAGGGCTTGGAAGGAATATTTAAAAGGGAAGCTTGGGACTATGAAAAGGAGATTATACTGTAACATGAGTATACGCTGTGTTAATATTACATCTACCTTTCTGTGGAACATCTGGCCTTAGCCACTGCCTGAAAAGGGTAGGTTTTATCAACTGGTAAATATACCTAAAAAAAAGGAAGAGAATCTGCCTAGTAAACCAGTTATCCTGAGATCTGACCATGGAGCTGACCCCGTGCAGGCACATTTTGTGTCTGGTGAGTCTTCTTGCTGGATCCGGCCTCCAGTCACGTTGATCTTTAGAACTCATTCAGGTTCCCCTATTCTTGAAACACTTCTTTTAGACTGTGCTACATTAAAACTTCCTTGTCTGTTTGGAGTGGAATATCACAGTTGGGATATTGCCCTGATAACATTTAGAAAGTCAGATATGTTCAGTATTTCTAAAATAGCACTTTTTGCAGTTGTCTTTTTTTTTCTTCTGAAACTCTGGTTTCATTTAGAGACTGGATGAACATCATGTTAAAGAATAAGATTATAAATTAGTTAAGCAATTAATACCTCTTCAACTTCCCCTGCAACAAGCAGTGTCCCTGACATTCAGTTCATAAATCACAGACTAATTCAGTTTTGAGGTCCCTTTTGTAGTTTATTTTAATTAGCTCTAGGCTTACTACTAAATCAAGCAAGGCAATCCTGACATATATCTAGCATTTTGCTGCTTTGCAGACARAATGTATCATTTCTTATTTGAAAATTTGCACTTTTATATTAATCATGTATATATTCAGCAAATCCTCCTGGTCATTTTATTWAAAAAAAATTAAAAGTCCACATTACCGCTATAAAATCATGTGCAGGTGAATATTTAATATAGGAATATGACTTCTGTGCTAGAACAAAGGCAGCTGTAATCTCACAATATAAGAACAAAGACTAATAGGCTCCAAACAGAGTTTAAAATTCTTTTTTTTTTTTTGCTATAATTTCTTTTCTTGCAGAAAGCAGGAAACAACAATTTCCCATTCTCTTCTCATGACAACAGACATGACATATGCAATGCAGTCGAGTATTTTGACCTGGTGAGTACCCAGCACTGAGACAAATCAAGCAACCTCAGATCTACTGGCCTGCCAGAGATTAAACACAGCATCTTTTCTGTCCCCTAAAAAAAAAAATAGATGCTAAAACCGTTAGAGGAGAAAAATGTAAAYAGCAAAGAAAAATACACTTTTTATTAGTAGATGGCTGGAACATCTCTGGGACTGTCACAGATGTGCAGCAGCACATACAGTCATTGAGAATGGTATGATTGAAAGGGAAGCAAAAAGCCRTGATTTGGGTCTCTGACATTTTCTAATATTTTTTAATATTCCTGTTTTGGTTTTGTACCCAGTTAAATGTCCTATTAGTCTGCTCTAAGTGATTTGCCTTGCAGTGAATTTTTGTAGATACCTCAGCAACTTCTAATTTGCAGTCCCAAATATTTTGTTCAGACTCATCTTTATCAGAAATATAAACAAAATCCATAGGATGCCCGCAATATATATCAAGAATGCATTCTTTGAATTCTTTACAATACACCTGTTTAAAGTCCTGCAGAAGTCAGAACTTTGACTGGAATTAAAATTTTTTTGGGGCTTTTCTCTGTGGGCAACAGTTTCATGTTCTTCCATTCCCCTTAGATTGTTGGTATTATTCCAGGCAGCAAAAGAAATARTGCAGTTCACAGGATAATAAGTAAAGGAGGAAGCAGTGAATTGTGATACAGGGAGTTTGTCTGATTTTGGGCTCTGTCAGGCCTAGACTTTTTGGAATTCATTATTTACTGAGTAACCTCAATTTCTGTGCACTTGGGACAGTGTCTCATTGTTTTAGAGATACTGATCAACCATAATTCCAGCTAAATCTCCTGTGAGCTGTGGAGTGTGAAAATCAGGCTCTGTCTCTCTGTGTTTGGACACACAAGGGATAGCACTGAAGATTCAGATTTCATGGTCTGTCTCAGATTCTTTATTGCAGTCCAAACCTAGAATTATTAACCTATTTCTTTGGGTGCCTCTGAAGATTAATTTAGCCGAGTGTAGCTAAATAGCCTTGAGTAGCTGGTGTGCTACAGAAATGCAAAGTAAAAGTAGTTTATTAGCTCTGAGAGGTGGAAGGTCAGCAGATTTCCCATTATATATGCAACCAAAAATGTTCATACAGGCGAGTCTGACAATATTATTTTTAACTTGCTAAAGGTCGACCGTGAGTTCTTGCAATCACTGTGGTAACAGCTTCGTTCACTTCCCAGTGGGGTAGTGACTGTTACAAGATTCATCTGTGAAGCTGTGACTGGAAGTCATATGGTTGCATGAATTTTAGTTTCCTTTTTTTCCCCGTAGGGCATGGGCGTGAGGAAGTTGGATCCAGAGAAGCGGAGACAGAACTCCCATAACTTCTTCGAGTGGTCTCGCGCGCCGGGCCGGAGCAGCCGCGAGGGCTTCGTCACCGTGTACCAGAGCACGTTYGTGTCGGGTCAGAGCCCTGGAAATGAGGAGCAGTCTCACAGGCGCTACCCCAAACACCACTGCCAGAGCCACAGCGACCACAAACAAAGCTCCAGCAAGCCTGCTACTGAGGATGAGAAAGCCCTGAAGCCATCCGAGACATCTTAATCAGCAGAACACCTCTGGAACGCCCACCGAGCAAATGTGAGCTGTTCACTACTCAAACCAACGGTGGAGGAATAAACATTTGAGTAAAATGCACGTGGCAGTACCTTGAGAGTTCATTACCTTACATTACTCTGAAAACATACATTCCTAGAAAACCTTTAAAGAAGAGGAGCATTATAAGGAAAACCAAGATTGTGCATATTTTTAGACATACATCTGCTRGGAGAACACAGATAGGGATTGTGCTTGTGTTACCTGAACTGGTTGACCCTCATCTTGATACAAAAGCTCCTTCAGCTTTTGAATCAGTGGCAGGGCTGTACCTCAGGCAGCTGACAGCACACAGGAGCATAATGGACCTGGATCCTTGAGGGATTACCACAGCAGGGAGCTAAACCCCTGTGTGTTCAGGCAAGAGAGAAACATTTCGAAAAGATTTCAGGGCTGAGAAGGCAAGTGACCAGCCATTAGAGAAAGTAGATAAAAATGAAGCTGTGCATTAGATTGCTGTGCAGAATAAGTGTCCTGTTTGGTAAAAGCACAGSGGTTGTAGAAGTGAAAAAAGAAAGAGTGTTGTGAGCAACATTTGTGCACTCAAAAATTAGATTCATGGCTGTAAGGGGGAAAAAAACTTGAGCTGAAGTGAAAGGCTGCGTGGAGGTTGGAGTTTGGGGTGGACTGGATCTTAAAAAGAGCYCATGATTTCATAGTTACATGTCCCCAAGGAAGATAATTCAAACCCAGTCCTCCAAGTACTTTGCTCCCAGAATATTCACTGATGTTAGGATGTGGCAGGCAGTTGAGTCACACCTAGAGTCAGACCTCCAGATGATGTGTTTTGTCTTCTGGATCATTTCCATTAATATCAATAAAATAATAAGCTAAGCTATGTGTCTTAAAATATCCTACAAATAAGCTTGTTGCTATGCAAAATAATATTGACTTTAAAAAAATCAATCATAAGTTTATGAGATAATTTCCTTTTTTTACAAGATAAATGGGAAAACAAACCCTTGACCCTTAGAATTCCCTGCATTGTAAGAGCTGCCTTGAACATGAGCTCAGTTAAAAAAATGACATTTCTGCCTTTCAGTGAACAGATGCATTTTTTGCTATCAGCATGCAGTGGCTGAAGGCCTTTTTGTGTGCCATCAAAATAGATGGGATTAGATTCCCCAAATGTGTAGCATGTTTATTAGCACATGTTGAAATAATAAACTCATTTTTTTAATGGAGTTCCCCCTGTTAGAGTTCTTGGGGTGCTACACAATACATCAAAATCCAAAACATCAATGAACAATGTAAAACCAAATAAAAAGCCAAGTAACATAGTGCTATTAAAAAGAATCTCATTTTCTCAAAGTAAAGACAGCCTGCCTGACAGCTTCAGAGTCAGAATTTCCAGAGCTTTAGCCAACAGTTCCATCCCCAGACTGATTCAGAACTGAAGTGTGTGCCAATCACATGGTGAATGAAGTGCCCCATGCTGTTTGGCAAACTCCAAAGGGCAGTCTTGGACCTCCATCAGAAGGAAGGAACACATTCTTGTTCCATTAGTAATGTTTATCTGTGGTTTAGCATTACAACTGGATGTGGTGAAATAAATTGCTGTAGTTTGTTATGCCTAAAGACACCAATAGAAACACTTCAGATTTCTTTTTTCCCCTCTTTTTTCTTTTTTTTTTTTTTCTTCCCATTTTTGGTTAAAATGTGGCTTTAAAAAAAGAAAAAGTAACTGTGCATTAATACATATTTTTCAACTCTATTGTAATAAAGATTGCAGAGGGGAAACTGAAGAGATCATGAAACCCTYATAAACTGAAATAAACTGTGGTGGGTTGAATAAAGCAGGTGATTCCCACACATCTCATGCTCTGCCAGTGTTTCTTGGGTAAATAACAGGAGACAAAATGSACTGAATTTGGAAATGAATAATGAATTCCTCAGATAAATTTGTGTACTTTGGATAGAAACAATCAGTTTGTTTACTCTTGTGATGTTAATATCTCTGTGAGGAAGGTCCTGTTGAGTTAAAACATTTTTGAACRTACATTTTCGTTTGTTTGTTTCTTTGGGAATAGAAGAAGTTGAAATAAGGCTGATAACTCCCCTGAAGTTTTCAGGTCAGTGCAGGACAGTGCTCTTGGCTGRGAGCTCATTGGGATCAGATGGGTGTAGGTAGGCTCAGCAGAATGATCACACTGTGGGTTAAATCAGCCAAATACTGTTCTAAGTGCTGCTGATAAGGATGGACTTATTTTGTGCATTGTTATATTTAAAAAAACCAAACCCAAACACCCTCTTTACAGAAACAGCAGCCTTCATCCTCTAATCCTTTCAAGGAGTACTGGTGCCCTTTGTTTTTTCTCCTGGGCCTGCATCAATGTAGGGACTGCCTATGCAGCATTTTTAGGAAATCTTTTTTGTGTTAACTTAAAAGTGTTTTCAGTGTGTTACCTAAATTCACAGAACTGAAACAAAACCAATTTTAAAAAGTTAAACCAGAGGGCTGAACAGGCTCCCCAGGGAATGGGCACAGCCCCAGGGCTGCCACAGCTCCAGGAGGCTTTGGACAATGCTCCCAGGGACAGGGTGGGATTGTTGGGGTGTGTGCAGGGCCAGGAGCTGGACTGATGAGCCCTGTGGGACCTTCCAGCTCAGGATATGCTGTGATTCTGTGATTCACAGAGCCGAGCTGAAGAGTAACACCTTTGCCACTCTGCTTTTTCAGCTGTTTCCAAGCCCCTTGGTTCCCAGGTGGCTGCTGGAGCTGTGCTGGGTGACAGTCTTGTGCCTGTGTCTGCAGTGTTACRTTCACTGCTTTAAACTGTGCTTGGTTTGCTTTGCTTTCTTTCTGTCCTGCTTGCTGATAAGGAGGTGTGAGGACATGGTCTCCCTCAAAGCTGCTGTTGCTCAGCCTGTGATGCCCCTGGTAATCTGGATGTCCCCTTTTATAGCTGTGTCACTTGTGAGGTGTTGTGACCAATGAAATGCTGTTTACAGTCATTAGAGACTCTGGTGTTCTCTGAGAGCACACTGGCTTTGGCACAATAGGAGGCAAAATGGAAATTTTGTCTTTTGTTTACTTGGTGTCTAAAGCCTTAAAGTGCTTAAAGCTGGGACTGTGGGGAACACTGGAAGGGGGAGTTCTGCTGCTGCTGGAGCTGGTAATTCAGTGGGGATGCAGCAGTTTGACTTCCAAGTCATCTGCTGCTAATCTAATCACTGTGTTCATAATCTAATCACTCCATGTTGCTGAAATGTTGTTCCTTAGCTTGTACTCTCAAGGTTAGGTTAGAAGAAACTTGATGGGGATGTGGCACTGGAGATGAGTCCATTTCCTTCCATGTGCTGCACAGTTACACAGTGACAATTCTGTCCCAGCTATACCTAAACCCAAAGATGATGCTCATTTATTTACAGTGATAGAGTTCATGTGTGGATGATATTAAGCTTCTTTAAATACTCTTTTACTGGTTTAACATTTCCCTAACAGGAAAATCTTGGTATAACTGTGGTGGTGCTGATGTTGAACCAAGAGTACAGACAGGCCTGTGTCTAATGGAAGTGTTTATGTTGATAGACTAGCCAAGCTGGTTGGCAAGAAATGAAATTTCTGAAATTAATTRGAAACTTCTTAGGCATCTCTATTTTAAAGCCACAGTACACAAATATTATTACTATTATTATTACTATTATTACTATTATTAATTTTCCGTAATACTCTTCTGCTGCTGCTACCTTATCTAAGGAGCAGTAGATGGCAAGGACAGACCCCCATTCCATTCTGGAGTGGGAAAGAACTATACAGAGCTGCCTCATCCCRAATTTCTTGGTTTATTCCTGCTTCCCCAACAAAGTAATAAAATAACTAGATGTTAAAACATTGTCTGTGGAATATCTAATTAAAGGGAAGTCCATTCAACAGGGAGGCAATCATAACTGATCTTAAATTGGGTGTTTAGCCATAGTGGGTGTGAGTGAACCAGTAAAACACCCCATTTATGATTTGTTCAGCTGCTTTTTATGAAGATCATGTTACCTCTTGTCTGGTCAAGCTTGTTATTCTTCAGTATACTCACCTGAAAGTGAAAAATTTCAAATTGTCATTTTTGAAATGTGGTGTACAGAAAAAAAAAAWGTAGTTTGAAAGASGTAAGTTAAATTCAAACAGAAGGAAAGAAGTGCTCAGAGGAGACCTCTGGGACTGCAAGGACTGGAAGTCAGGAATTCAGGAGTGCCTGCTCACAGGTGAGTGCCCAGCCCCCTGAACCAGGGAAAACCCTGTGCTTTCTCACAAGGCAGTGTTTAACTGCTGCAAACAAAATGCAGCAGCTCTGGCAGACCAGAGGGTGGTGGTTTTCAGGTTGCCTGAATCAGTTCAGAAAATCAGAAGAGTCTTAGGAATTTTTATTCCTTTTCTTTTAATTCCTTGCTGTGGGATATGTAGAAATAGTGCTCACAGAGCTCTACTCTAATAGCAATGAGTATGTATGTCTGTGATCCTTTTCAATATTCTACGGAATGACAGATTTTGTAACTGAAACAATTCTATGAAAATGGATTTAAAATGAAGGTCTCCTGTCCTTTTCTCACCCCACCACCCCCAAAAAGGAAGGTTGTGTTTAGGCTGCCCAGTGCATTCCAGCACCTACAAATGGCAATGTTAATGTGCAAACAGAGCAGCACAAGTGCCAAGTCCTGTGCCCACATGTAAACTGTTGTGGGCTCCAGCCCTATGGTRTTAACCAGACACTCCAATGGCATTGTAGGCATGCATTAATGACCCTAAGTGACCCTCCTCATCTTATTGCTTAATTAATCAATGCCCAGTGGCTCATTGGCAGGGCTCTTTTTCAAGCTGTGTCTCCCCTCACAGGGAAATCAGATGCTATATGGCTCTGTCTACTTATAGGAAAGGCAAACCCAATAAATAAAGTGCAATTTCCTGATTCCACTGGGATATAGTGATTCTTTTTAACAATGCTTCTTCAGCTGAGTTGAAATTAAAATCCAGCCTGACCAACATATTGCAGAATATTTCRTGGGCCGAGTTAAGCACCAGGTTTAGAGACTTAAAAAAGAAAGAGGACTGGAGGGGAAGACTGTTGATGCAGAAGTACAATATTTTCCATCAAAAATGCCTAATCCTATCTTTGTTCCTGGTGTTAATCTCCACACTTCCAGCCTTACATCATTGCTATGAAGATTTTCAGTGCATGTGGGATGTTAATTTTCATTCTGAATTAAATGTGCTATCATTGAGACGAGAATTAACATTTGATCTTCAGACTCTTTTGTGACCTGCAATGCAGCTTGGTTCCATAGGAGGGCAGATGTGTTGAACGGCTTGATTTTAATATGTGTTATGTCAGTGGAAGAGCTGCAATTGGGAGTTGAATTATCAGATTTATACTGATATCAGTGAGCTCTCAAATTGTGTCAGAGAAATGCAACAACTTGATTCCAGCATTAATAGAGATATCTCATGGGGTTTGATGCTTACAAAGTTCAAAGGTTTTTCAATACTTGTTTCTGTTGTCTCAGCCTATAATCTGATTACAATTACTTACTTAATCACTGGCAGTATCCAGCAAATTCAGAAAATTGGTTTTTTGGTTTACTACTTGGATTTAAACCAACTTTTTATTTCTCTAGCATCAAGTTTTCAATATGTGCTAATTTATGCTAGAGTTTTCTTTATGCTTCAAGCTAAATTCAGTCTTAAATATAAAACAGCTTTAGCCTTTGGGTTAAATAATTTCTTACAAAATTTAAAATTTCAAACCATATTTGCCTTTTCAAGTGAGTTGAAAAACAAGTGAAAGTTGTTTTTTTGGAGGCAGAAATGTGTGTGTGTGCCCTCATGGCTTGGCTGATCCCTTCTTGCAGAGCGCCTGGGAGGGAAGCAGCAGTTCCTGTGCCCTGTGTTCAGGAAATAGCAGGGATCTCCCCAGTCTGTCCTGACTCTTATTCCTGACCTGAGCAATTCCAGAGGGGATCCCTGTGGAGCCCTGCAGCCTGGGAATGCTGCATTCTGTCAGTGATGCCAGCAAAGGCTTTCTGTGGGCAATGCCGTTTCTTCTGAAACTGGAGAAAAGTTCCCAGCAGCTGGAGCTGGAAAAGCAGGGTGAGCATTTCATCTGTTTCATGTAACAGAGTCCTTGAAGTAGAAGAGGGGTTATTAACCAGTGAAGACATTAAGAGCCCAAATTTCCAAGAGAAATGCAGTCCTTCAGCTGGAGRAACAGTGGTGAGGCAGCCTGACCTTTCCTTGCTGTGCAGCTGACCCCTCCTCTTCCCCCTGAGCTTGACTGGGTCTCTCTCCAAATACACAGGAGCACCTGGAGAAGGGATTAAACCAGATTTCCTGCAGCATGGAGCAGCTCTGAGCTGCTGTGGAAGCAAATACTCAGAGTCAGTGGAGGATGATGGGAAGGGTGGTGTTCTCTTGGTGTTCTCTTGGTGTTCTCTTGGTGTTCTCTTGGTGTTCTCTTGGCGTTCTCTTGGTGTTCTCTTGGTGTTCCACTGGTGTTCTCTTGGTGCTCCATTGGTGTTCTCTTGGGGTTCTCTTGGCGTTCCGTTGGTGTTCCGTTGGTGTTCTCTTGGCGTTCTCTTGGTGTTCTCTTGGCGTTCTCTTGGTGTTCTCTTGGTGTTCCGTTGGTGTTCTCTTGGTGTTCCATTGGTGTTCCGTTGGTGTTCTCTTGGTGTTCTCTTGTGTTCCATTGGTGTTCTCGTGGCGTTCTCTTGGCGTTCTCTTGGTGTTCCGTTGGTGTTCTCTTGGCGTTCTCTTGGCGTTCTCTTGGCGTTCTCTTGGTGTTCCATTGGTGTTCACTTGGTGTTCTCTTGGTGTTCCATTGGTGTTCTCTTGGTGTTCACTTGGTGTTCACTTGGTGTTCTCTTGGTGTTCCATTGGTGTTCTCTTGGTGTTCTCTTGGTGTTCCGTTGGTGCTCTCTTGGTGTTCCGTTGGTGTTCCATTGGTGTTCTCTTGGCGTTCTCTTGGCGTTCTCTTGGCGTTCTCTTGGTGTTCTCTTGGTGTTCTGTTGTCCCCAGCCCCCACAGCCCACAGAGGGCAAACAAACCCCTCTGTCCTTCAAAAAGAAGCTGTCAGAAGGTCTCTCAGCAGATGGGTCAGCCTTGCTTGCAGATGTGGACACTTTTGTTCCATATCTTTCTTCTACAAGACAGCTTTGGACCAATGAGTTGTCAAAAAAGAGTGATTGGGAGTTAGAATTAAGGAGGAGGATTTTCCTCATGTCCACTCCCTCACTTATTCTCAGGTTGCTCTTCTGTTCAGACTCCAGATTCTGACCTTGCTGCCAAAGCAGATATCAGAGGCCAATATGGCAGCTGTCATACAGGCAAAGATCCTGCAGAGATTTGTGAGATAATTCATGTGTCAGAACACAGGCCAGCTGATAATTTTATTTATCTTGATGTGCAGATGTCTGGTTGGATAAATTCAGAATMATTTCAGTCCACTGCCCAGTGGATGGTCTAAATGCTGGTAACTAAGGCAGGAATAGAATCTGTCACAACTCTTGATGTCCTTAGGACATGACACATTGGGAGTCTGTCCTCACGTTTTCCTTGCACTCTGATAATGAGTATTTACAGCTGCTTTGTCTGGTGGAAGCCTCTCTCCCCCTTTCTGGACTGGAGGCAAACATGCCAACATTGCTTTTCCAGAAATGCAAAAACTTTTCCAGCCAGCTCCAGATTGTTTTTTGTTTTTCACTTCTCCCTAGTCCCCTTGAACTTCCCCAGCAGGATTTTTGCAGTCCATTTCTAGAAATATTGCATTCACTCTGACACAAAACAATATCTTTGGCTGTGATAATAAATTAGGCTCAGTGGGAATTGAAGCTTGTTCTTTTGTCCAAGGTGATATAATGGGAGCCATTCATAATGAAGAAAAAAGTAATTGTTATGCGGCATTTTTGTATTAAACATGCCTCCCCAAATTATCCAGAGTATAAAAGAGAATGTTTGGAGAGCTTTGTTACAACCATGCTTGAGCAAAATGCATGTGAATGTGCTCTTATTTGCATAAATAGGATTTCTTAAAATACAAAACATTTGTATTGCACTGAGCTCCCTCAAGCCCTGCTACCTTACAAGAAGGATCATAGTTTTATCATTAATCAAAACAAAGCCAAAATCAATAAACATGCATAATCARGACTCTCTGATTCCAGTATGCAAATACACTACATATTGATGAAATGTTTCTGAATCTAAAATAGTTTTACTCTCTTTTTTCCCCTCAGAAGTCCCTAAGCCTTTTAATTTTAATATTTTATGCACCGCAATACAAACAGTMTAAGAATGAGTTTGTGGATCAGAGATAACAAGTTAAAAGATAAATGTTGGATGAATCTCCTAATAGTTTTTGCTTGCTCTGCTGGCTTTAAAGGCAGTTTATGCCTCCGAAGRGCTGGTAATTACTTGACCTTTCAAGTCCCAAGCCTGCCAGAGCAGTTGCTCTGCCGTGCTCCTTCCAGCCGGTACCGGAGCCGTCGGGGCCCGGGCCCYGTGCCAAGCCTCTTTGTTAATTAGTGGAAATCATTTGTTCCTCGTGTTTAGGGTGACGGAAGGGTTACCTTGCAGGGGGATGGAAATGGCTTCAGGCAGGACGAGTTTGTGTCCTTGGTGTGTGGCTGAGGTGGTGGTCAGCACCTGCAGCTCCTCGGATTGCCAGAGCCCAGCTCCCCTCACGCACACAGATCATGAGGATAATTCCTGGTGCATATTTAGAGCTGCCTCCTGTAGTTATAAATTCCTTATCACACTTACATACACTGTGGYACAAGGCACAATATCATCTGATGCTCCCAAAGGTAAACATGGCACCAAGAGTGTCAGTAGTTCCATACATTTCAAAAGCATTGCACTGCCACAGTTAAGAACCTCGAGCAGTGCATGGCTGAAATTAATGCTGCAAATTCCTTTACTCTGAATCACAAATTTCTAACAAGCGAGCTGTCATGGGGGTGAATCTTATCAGCAACTACACTTACTCAGAAGCTGTGCATATCTGTGGCAGGTATGAAACAGATCCAAGAAATGGGCACATCAACAACCAAAGAATTAAAATAAAACAAAATTCTATGAAGGCCATAGTTAAAGGAAAAGAAGGATGAAAAAGATCAGCACTAGAATAGCTAGGCTGCAATTAAGTTGAAGAAGTTCCTTGTTTGCTAGTCAAATAATAAGCCATGTCAGAGCTCTAGAATTGGCTATTCCAGCATAATTGCATCTCTTGTGTATCTGTGGGACTCTGCTAACCACAGGCATGATCCTCTTGTGAGAGTCATCCTCTCCTTGCTGATTTATCAGCCCTGGGAAAAGTTTAAAGGTGTGATGTTTATTTTATATCATCATAAGCTAAACGTGGCAGCCATCATAGATTAGGAAGCCCAATTTCAAACTGKGAGAGTCTTTTAGGCTGATTAATTTGCTGTGAGGGGGTTCACAGTGAGTCTGTCTGCTTCCCAAGCCATGCTTATTTACATTTGCTCAGTGCTTGCTTCCATAACCATGGAGTGTATTAAATAAATAAATAAATGCATTTATGTAGGTAGAAATAGGTGCTCACCTGAAGAGAAATGGTAGATCCTATGGGCAACTGCACTATTTAGAAGCAGCCTCAGCAAAGTCAAGAGTGTCATGGGTTTGTAGAATAGGCATAGATAAATATGTAGGGTGAGAGGTGCAGTGAGCTCCTCAAAGTCAGTTACTGCTTGATTTTCATTTACTGTGCAGGTGCTTTCCAGAAAACTYTGTACTTTTGCTTTTTTATAGATTCTTCGGTGATCTGAACTGAAACATTTCTTTTAACAATAGGGTGGGGGTTTGATTTTCATGGCAAACACTTGCCAATRGGAAGAGTGAAGGTTACTGCAGAAATGGGTTGATGATAGGAGGAACTGATATTCCTCAGCATCTCCCTCACTGCTCAATTTTCCAAACCAGCAAAAAGAGTGAGAACTATTTCTCTTTGTTTCAACCTGTGCTTGCACAGCCTGAAACAGAATTTAGCCTCTGCCCTTTTCTTTGCAGGTTTTGGTAGTTGCAGTGCATTGCTGCTGGACTGTCACAGTGTTAAGGTGGCCGTGGCTGATTTGTTACTGCCSTACATCCTACATGAGATGTAATGGCAAGTCTTCTACCTGTGCTGCTTGTTGATTTTAGCTGTAACTTGTCATTTTGGCAGGTCTAAGGCTAGTGAGTAATTGATATGACCTGGTGTATCAAAACAAGTTCGACATTAAATCTTTTTGTACTCAGTTATTTTCAAAAAGGAGAAAGAAACTGAAATCTCTGATTTTGGCAAGAATGGCAAARGAAAATACAACTGAGGCCCTTTCCTTATTGCTTGTGGAAGGTGTTCAAATAAATAAGAACCTGGACAGAATGCCAGTAGTGATGTGAGGGATTAATATTTTTAAAGCTCTTGGGTTTCTTTGGCTCAGCCTTTCTGCAGAAGGGTGGAGTGTTTACATGAACCACCAGCATCCATCTCCAGGGGTGCCAGCCTGGCACCTCACTCTGTTTTGCATTGAAAAGCAGAGGGAAAAACTGAGCTGGTGATCCTGCAGGAACACTGAGGAGGGTCACAGGCTGGTGTGAAGGACAGCATGATCTTCTCCTGCAGGTCTGAGGGCTGCAAGTTTTAATGTCAGTGCGKACTGATCCTCCTTGGGTTATTAATCTCTGGCTCCATGGGCTGCCATTTGCATTTAGAGCCTTGCAACGTTTTGTGTTCTGAAAATATTTTTCACATGAGACTTGTGAAGTGCGTTGAAGAAAACAAATGGAGCTCTCTCCACCCACGGGGTGTAATTGCTTGGCACAGCCAGGGCTGGAACGACAGAAACCCCCTCGCCTTCATCTCCTTACCCCGCTCTAAACATTTTCGTGACCTTTTTTGGAGAAGTCTGGCAAAAGTAATATCAAACAGGGGACTTTTTTCCCATGTCCTCCTCTGTTTTGTTGCACAGTGTGGTCTGTTTTAAATAAGCTCCACAGTGCAGTCATTTAAGGGAATGAAGATATTTCATAGCACACTTAGCATTTGCATTTGAATATAGGCCACCCTGCTGTTTGATTAAACTGGAGTTTAAGAAAACTATAAGAATTGAGGTTCATGTGCAGTGCAGTACTTCACACTCAGATTGCAAAGGTTGTTGAAGGAAAAAAAAATGATAATATCCTTGGAAGTACATGACTAATGAGAATATATATAGCACTTCTGAGACAGCTCAAATATATAATTATTGTGAGGATTTCACAGACACATAAATATAATGATCTTCAGCTAAGTAAATTGCTACCTACCAATGAAATAAATATGGTCCCTTCAGAATTTGAAATAATTCAGTCCTGTAGGTGGTGGGAAATGATTCACCTTAGCTGTTATCTCTGGAACAGTAATATAGAAATATATCTGCCAGTACTGTTACATTTACATTGTTCCTCATATCCTGTGGAGTTTGTCAGAAGATCTGCAGTCCCTGCTGGGTTTCACCCCCTTATTTTGATAAGGCTCCTCACAGCATGGCTCAGCCATGGGTTGGAGCAGCTAATATTGTTTACCACAGCAGGCATCCCAGCCATAATATTTTTCCAAGAAACACTGATGTGTTTAAAGGTCAGGTTGATACTGATTTGACTGCTAAACATGAATTCATTTTTCTGGGAGTAAAGGGGTGTACATGCCTTGGGATAAAGGTTAAACTGTTGTTTATGCACTCGATAGGTGGAAAACACAAGGCTTTAATACACAAATCATAATAGCCTGGTCGGTCAGGCAGGGAGATGTGGTGCTTTACATGGAAATGGGAGCTTGGAATCCACAGGCTTTTCTGACTGTTGCTGTAGAAAAAATCTCACTGATAACTTTGAGGCTTGCCTAGAATTTGTAACGAGTTTAAATTCTTTTTTGGGCACAGCAGGCCAGAATTCATCCAGGTCTTTTGGCAGCACTGATAAAATTGAATTTTGCTACCCCTGATGAGGTGTCAGGGACTGGATCCTGCTCCTACAGCACAGGGAGGGGAAGGAAGGCAGGGGGGAGAGATGGACAGTCCTACACATTTGGATTTGCTGTTTTGCCATCTCTGCTGGAGTGGGAGTGATGTGGTGGTGTCTGCTTTTGCCAAAGGCAGCTGCYCTTCTCCTCCTTAGCTGCCCCCTGGCCTTCAGGTGCCTCTTCCCATGGCAGTGGAATCCTGCTTGGGAGGGCTGGCCCAGCCTCAGACATGTCTAGCAGGCAGCTGGGTAAACATCTGGATTTTAAGGAAGGTGTGATGGGCTCTGGGAGCTTTGCCTGGGCTCCCCAGGGAGCAAACCTCAGCCAGGACCTGCTCAGCTCCCATTTCCCAGRGGGGACCTCCGGTGGGAGCGGAGCTGAGCTCTGCTGCAGAGCCCTCTGCTCCCCTGCTCTGCTGGCTCCAGGCAGCTGAGACCCCACAGCTGAGAGGAGCTCAGGGACCAAGGATGTCTGAGCACCCTCGCTGGCTTCTGTCTGCCAGGTGCTTGTTCTTATTTAAGTACCATTCCTTCCAGTCTGTAGAAAAATGATGCAGCTCCCAAGGGAGATTTTAACCAAACCCCACACTCAGTTTTGTGGGAAGTGGTTTTGCTTCCACCAAAGCATGTTCTTTGCCAGCACCTTCCTTACTTCCTTGCACTGTGTCCATGTTAATCACCCCCTCCTTTCCCATTCTTCTCCTGTTCCCTTTTTCCAGCTTCTCAGAGGCTGAGTCACCTCACTTACCCATCCTGTAAATCCTTTCCTTCCAGCTTTCTCCTCTCTTTCTGTGTTAAGGAAATCTTTAGTCTCAGGTTACAAAGAGGTGGCTGCAGCCATGTGGGATCACATGATGTATTTCCTTAACTACACCTTTTGGTATTTTGGGCTATTGAAGCCCTCAAAGCCCATCCAGGGCTGTTCCTGTTGAATTATCTTATAAATGTTTTCTAGATTTGCTGTTGTACTTATTTCTATAGATTTTGCCTCTGCAAAGACTCCAGTCCTGGCACAGCAGCTCAGGTCACTCCTTTGATGTAGTTTTCAGTGGGATGTTCTGACACCTTGACCATCTTGGCATTTGCTTTGAGAACAGATGGAGGAAACAGTCCATAATACTCCTGTTGGCCTAAAAGCAGAGACTCCAGTGGTGCCACGAGCAGCTGGCTGACATCAATAGCACAGGATGTGTGTTTGATTAGCTTTGCTCTCACAAGAAAGACCCACTGTATTGTTTTGAAGAATGTGTTCAGTTGTTTTAGCAAACTTAGAAATCCCCCGTTGCTCCAGAAATAGAACATTCGAGTGAAATGTCTCCCATGGCAGGGATAAAAAGCCTTGCAAAATGTTTTGTCTGCAGATCACCCTTAATCCTGAAGCTGTATCAGTTCAGAAAAACTTCAGGATTTCTTTTTTTTTTCCCCCCATCTCCTGAAGACACATAAATCTAGAAACCCTGCAGGAGGATTTCTGTCTTAGCAAACAGTGCTTGGCTGCATTTTGGGTTGGTATTTCAGCTCAACATTACAAATACTTGTGTCAAAGATCTTGGCTGGAATCCTGGAATTATTTCAGATGCGATGGTGTGATAATAAGAAAAAAATCCTCGCTAGGCTTTCATGCCTGCCTCTTATTTCTGCCAGGTTGCCATTGCTCTCTTACTGAAGAGGAAAAGCTGTAAAAATTACATTGTGTTCCTGAGGTTTCTTACAGGAAAATGGTTCCTGTGGATGTTTGTAAGAAAACTGCTTTGCTGTTTTTTCAAGGGAAAATGTGGTGCAGAATAAAGAAGGTGTGCTTGAGGAGAATCCAGCACTGACTGGAAAAGAGAATTCTCATTTCTCTCTGTTTTTCTGCTYCCACCCCCGTTCCTCACACTCAGGACTCCCATGCCTTGTTTTCCAACCTTGTTATTAATCATTCCTCTGCATTGATAACTTCTAATTGCTTTTGTGCAGAGCCACATCTTTGACTTCCTTGTATATGGTGCTTTATCCCTGAAACATTTAGCAGGAGTCACTTGTTAGATTAATTCCAGGCAGATACTCTTRTAGGGGTAAGTCCATATTCCTTTAATATTTTAATAAATATAGTATTCCCTTAATATTTTAATAATAATGGTATTTTTAATACTATAAAATAGATATTGTATTTATTTTCTTTACTTTTTGTGTGAGGAATTTAAGTGAACGTTTATATGTGGCTGATATTTCAGCAATATAATCCCACTGATTTTTCTAGAAATCAGAAAATTGAATTAAAACTCCCAGTGTTTTTGCAAGAATAGCACAAACCAAACCTGTAAGTATGACATAGTTTACATTTGAATAGTTTATATTTAAATAACCATGAGATAGTTTATATTTAAATAGGCCTTAAACTTRTCTGAGCAAGTTTAAGCCCAATTTAAATGTAAAAGGGCAACAAACATCTCAGTATTTAAAAAAAAAGAAAAGAAAAGAAGGGGTTCTTGTTAATAGTAAAAGGCAAGGGTTGTGGACACCTTCAGATTAGAAAAGGCAATTAATATTTATTTCATATCAAAGTAGATTGCTAATTAGGGCTGTGCTCTTCCCATCCCCCAGGGAAATAATCAGGCAGCGAATCTCATCTGGAAAGTTCATGTATGGCAATGAGGAGCTCATCAAAAGCCAGCACAGACCTGGCCGACCTGATGAAATGCTCAGGCTGCCTCACAGGCTGTGCTCTCTAATGGGGTCTAAAAGACCTGGTATTAGTGAATTTATTTTCTGGTGTTCTAAAAGGCCATGATTATATATAGCTCAGTCACTTGTCAGTGTCCTTTCATTAACGTGCCTAAAGAATCTTAATTGCTCAATCAGCAGCACAGATTTTTGGTCTGCTGGTACAGTTTAAGGGGTTAGCCAAGCCAAACAGAGAAAATGGAAATCCTGCCCAAATGGATCCTACAGAAAGAACAAACCATTACAGGAAAAAGTCAAGCAAGACTAAGAAGGGAATTTGAAGAGCAAACAACTGAAGATGGAAAGATAAACAAGAAATTATTTCAAATATACCCAAATCAAGAGTGGCAGGGAATAAGGAACAAAGGCAGGGCTGGGTATTGGTGTGTCAAAAAATGACAGAGCTGAAATAAACCAAAAAAATTGAAAAACAACAGAAAAGCTAAACTAGATGGAATTCTTTGAACTATTAAATAACACTTCCTTTTTGACAAAGTCTTGTCTGTATCCAATGGAAAATTTCAGCTCTTGTCAGCCTTCCCAGCAGCATCATCAAGGTCCTCTCTGTTGAAAATTGAATGGTTGGGGTTTGGATGAAGAGTTCATATCTTAATTAAAAAATAAAAAAAAAGAAGACGATGGGGAAAATTCCTGTTTCCAACCAGATCTAATCTTTACTGTGCTGTAAGATTTTTATTGGAAAATTATAGCTAGTACGAAAACCATGCCTTTCTGTTCTAGTAGAATTTTTTTGTTATGGTTCACTAGTTCAGATAATAAATTTGGATTTTCAAATGTCTCTTGTAAGCTGAGCAAGTGAATTGTCAGGAGAGAGCTAATTTTTCTTCAGTTTTGTAATTACTTTTTAACCTGAAAAAAAACCCTTGAAACATCAGAACAGTCAACTGCTAAGGTGACAAACAATTCCAGAAATGTATCCCAAGAATTATTATTGCATCTCATTCAATCTTTTAACAGTGAGGATACAGCATGAACAAAAAGATGTTAAAATTTACAGAGGAATCTAATGCTGAAGAGAGGTGGATGAAAAGAGGAAAACAGTTTGTGTTGGTGTTTGGACATAATGAAAGAAATGAAATTAGGTGTTAAAGTTGCATCAAAGCATATTTGAGAGAATCATTTTCACTCCCCACATGGATGCAACACTGATACTTTCTAAATTCTTTCCAGATCCTCAGAAAAAAAATCCAGAAGTTCCTGTAAGAAGATAATGGATAACCTTTCAGATGGATAACTTTCAGGAGTTAAATGTAAGACTATTTTCAGAAATGCATAAAAGGGAACTATTTTACTGCCTTGTGTTGCTTCTGTGCAGAGCAGAAGCTGAATTGCTTTCCTTGAGTCTGATCAAGCTGTATTAGAAAGGGTTTAGTGGGAATGGAAGAGCTAACACAGATGATTACAGCAATTGGGAAAAACTTCCCCAAAGAATTTAAACAATGAATAATAAACGCAAGCAAAAAGCCTCCAAGATAGTTCAAATAAAACCTGGGAAATTCAGTAAAAGATCTGTGCAATTTTCATTGTGTTTTCCTGTCTGGATGTGCATCTAAACTTCTTCAAGTTGACTCTTTGATGTTTTGCAGATTGTGATGTGCTTTGAGGTATTTGTGTGAGGAAAGGGGAACAGCCAGGATTTTTCAGTCCCTTCTTTAAATGCCCTGTTTGCTATTTTAGGTTTAACTGAAAGGTAGGGGTTGTCTCCTAGAAGCTTTATGTTATTAGATCAGCAGCAAGATGCCTGACATGGTTTGCCATTATTCCTAAAAAAATAATTAGCCAGTGTAGTGGAGTCAACCCCAGTGGAGCACAGGTATATCTGCTTTATAACCTTCAAGACATGAGCCTTAATTACACCCTGGCAGAGTCACTTTAACACTCGAGTCCATTTTGCTGCATGTTGACATTACTAAATTATCTCATGTTCAAAATGCAAAGTAGCTGATTTTTTTTTCCTAAATGCATTTCTTGGCAACCAAGAGATAAATTGGTCTGGTTCCATTTTTAAGAAGGGCTTTGTCCTTTAATGGTCCTTAAATTAATCCTGGTAATTCCACCTGAGAGGATGGCACTTCTAGAAAGCACAGAACAAAACTGTGCATTGTGTTGCCCGCATGCATTTACAAATATTCTGTAGTCTGTTCACACTGAAAAGAGATTTCTACAGTTATTTAAGAAGTGAGATATAAATAGATGAATGTCATTAAAGATCAGCCTCCCTGCCTTTGAATTTAATGGCAGGGCTTTAGATGAAGTGAAGGACAGTTTGTCCTAGAAGATTGCAAGTTCATTTTCAACAGAACTAAAGCCCTTAAATTAGGAGATGGGCACACATTTATACATATATAGTGTAAGAATTTTTAATACATCTCCTACTTTCCTTAGTTCATCTAAATTATTTGACTGATCTTTTGGAATAAGAGGCTGTTAGTAATTGTTTTATTTAGTGACGCTGTAAGGATCAGTGTTTGGGAATCTACATCCCATAGCCTTTGCTCCTTCACAGTAAGACATTATTTCAGGCACAGAATTTCAGTGTTTGTTCTGAGATTTTTTTTTTTAAGGGTGTTTAGGGGGGCCAGAGCAGAACCCATGCCTGTCACACATTTCCAAGGTCTCTCCAGAGTTTTGTTTCAAATCTGTGATCTCGTAGTGCTTTACAAGTATTACTTTGGAGAAAAGTGGATCCTGAGTTCACCAGAAGGAAAACCAGGCACAAGAATCTGAAGAACTAAATGTGCAAGGTGCCAGTGCTGAGCTGGGCTGAGTGTTCCACACCATCCACTCCTGTCAGTAATCATCTATGGGTTTCTCTAGGTCTGGATTGAAGGCACTTGAGAGGGCAGTTCATGTTCAGACTCAAGTGTTTATTTCTTATCAGTAAAACAGTCTCACTGCTGTGAGTTCRGCAGCTTTTCATTAGAAGGCACAAAATGGCCAACAATCTCTTGTTACAAGGTCTTTTAAGACTAAACTATCCAATTAAGAGCTGACACCTGGATTATTTTCCCTTTTAACCCAATAACTGATCCCACAGAGCCCCAGTGGGGACTTTYCTGCCCARTTACAAAATGCCACCCAAACCCATKGAGAAGGAGGAAGAAGAAGCATGAAGAAGAAACCCAGGRYRACACCCTGTGCCCTCCATCTTGCTGCCATCCACAACACACTAAAAATCCCAAAACCCAAATTTCTCACCAGGTGACACACCCACACTGCTGTCTATAATCTATTGCACACTTTTGTGGGTTCCAGTCTGTCTTGAAGTCTGGGAAACTTTCTCCATGGATGAGGGTCAGAGTCAGTGCTGCCCTGGGGGTCAGGGCACCCCAGAGCAGACACAGAAATATTCCCTGTGCCCTGGGTTTGCACAATCATCTGTGTTAGCTCTTCCATTCCCACTGAACCCTTTCTAATACAGCTTGATCACACTCAAGGAAAGCAATTCAGGTGCTGCTCTGCACAGAAGCAACCAGCCAGGCTTTTCCTTTCCTCCTGGGACACAGGGGTCCAGCTGAGCCCCCCCCCAGCCCTCAGCTGCTCCTCCCAGGGCCTCCCAAGTCCCTTCTCCATCTGTGGGAGTGACAGGGTTAGGRCAGTCGGGATGGATGGRGATGAGAGATCTCTGAAGCCAGGCCTTGGAACTTGCAATTTACTGCAAAGGGCCTGGGTGCAGGGCCCTGCTGGGAGCTGCSAGGCACAGCTCAGGGCAGAAGAGAGAGGTAAAGTGAGTGGGAAAGAGAAAGAAGGCAAGAGCATGGTAAAGAGGATGAGAGAGTACAAGAGGCACAGGGTAAAAGAAGATAACAGAGTGAGGTTCCCATTACAATACAATAAATCTTCTTCTGTGCTGAATATTCCAATCCTCACTAACCAGTCTAGTACAAGATACAAATCCTATAGCATTTATATACAGCCTATAAGAATCATTACACTGCCATACTGTGTTATATTTTAAACCCTAAAAACTCCACTTTAGGCCCCTTCTGCCAAGCTGTAGGGTCTGCTGTGACCCTTGGGCCTGTCTGCAGGCAGAGGGTGTTGTTTCAGCAAAAGGGTGGTGAAACACCTTTTACCTTCACCGGCCACACCATTGTTTCCCAGTYGTTCAGTAACTGAGGGATCTCAAAGCTTGCTTTCATTTCAATCTCACTTATAGTTTCCATATTCTCAACATCTTTTGCCAGGCAATCMTATTTATAAGRCTTTCCTGTTTCATCTTCCCCAACATCCATGCTCATTGCCCTCCTCCGGACACTCTCTGATAGTCTGATATCTTCATTGTATTGCCGTGCCCCGGGGACTGGAGGCTCGGGTGTCTTTGTCCCTCGGGGCACCGCGGGTGGCCACGGGCGGTGTCGCCGCTTGGGACCTTGTCGGAGCTTCTCCTTCACCGCTTGGGACCTTGTCGGAGCTTCTCCTTCCCTTCCGAGTCCCGAAGGGCTCTGGGCGGGCAGGGCGCCGGGGCTCTCCGGCAGGTGGTGCTGCTGTAAGCCTGGAGGAGCCGCGCTCGCCTCAGCCCTCGCCCCTCGGGGCGCGCAGCGGGGGCAGCTTGTGCCTCTACACGCGGCCTCTGGGCACGGGGGTGCATCGCAAATGTCCCAAAGAGGCTTTTCCGGCCGAAAAGACTGCATGGAAAAAAAAATTCTCACTTTACTTAGCGTAGCATAATGTGTTTTAAACACCCTAATTATAGCTACATATGCCAATTCATAAATAAAACAATGCAAGAAGTTATTCAGCCATGTACCAGATCCATTATTTAAGACCAGGGAGATATAAGTCTTGGTACCTTCAAAGAAAAAATTTTTTTTTTAATAAAAACCAAAAAAACCCCCAAAATTAATATAAACTATTATTAAATCTGTAGCGGTGTATCAGAAAAAAGATAGGMGTCTGCCTGCTCCCTTTGGCTTGGTTCTGGTGTTGGAAAATCAGTATTTTGTGGTGTRCAAAATAAAAAAAAAAWAGAGGACTTGAAGGGTCTTACAATCCTTTTTGGTAAAGAAGAGGACTTGAAGGRTCTGTACTTACACTCCTTTTTGGTAAAGGTGATTACTTAAAATTCTGGATTCYAGGCTAAGACAAAAAAAGTGAGGTTAACAACAGCAGTTCCAACCCTCTTCCAAATGCTTTYTCTCTAAAAATTCAAATAGCAAATTTCCATCTTGGCCAGACGAGTAATGAGGGAGGAAAGAGCTTTTAAAWGAGTTGAACTTTCGATTCAGTATCTGAACCTTCCTTTGAAAATCTAGGCCAGGGACTGGAGGTGTTAACACTGTCTTTAATCAGCAGGATCCTGTTCCTTCAAGAGGCCTCAGAGAATGTGGATTTGAAACATGGAAGTATTTATCAGTTCAAAGATTAGTAGCAGTTAAAGCGTCCCCTGTATCAGACTTTTGCAGTTGCTGCAGGTAAAGTTAGCACAATATGCTGCTTTTAAAWGGATACAGCCAAAGTCCCACCATCCCTCTCTTTGAACAAACCTCCTGTCWGCAACAGAGCTGGACTTTCCCTCTGTCCTGCCATGCCCATTGCAGTGAGAGCAATTCGGTGAAAAGCAAAAGCCACAACGTTATTTTCACCTTTGTCTTTCCTGATTTAAAGTTCTGCATTGGTTCCCTTGGGAATAAGAGATTTTGTATGGAATGACACCAAGACCTTCCCACCTGGAATAACACACAGAGATGGGCAGAGTGGATGCTCCAGAGAGAGATTTTTGTGTGTTTGTGTYTTCCTCCCTGCCTTTGATGGGATCAAGACAATATCATAAAGTAGTTCAGAATGTATTTTGCAACTGAATTAAGTCTGAGATGCTGCCGAAGGGAGGGTCCAGGCTTTCTCCTGGTTMTCAGACTCGTGGTCCTGGGGTGTCCCAGCAATGGCAGTGGTGCTTGAGGGATTTTGGAGTCACTCTGATCAGCAAGGTGATGCTGCTGAAAGCACGCTCATAGGAGAGGAGAAAGTTTAGTTTAGTTGAGTTTAGATTCTTGCATGAACCACTAAAGCTGAATCTGAAGAAGAGCAGAAGCACTCAGGATGGAGATGTCAGGATCACCCCTCCAAGAGTTCACATAGTCATAAGTACCCTTCAGCTGGCTGCCACACTGTGCCATGAATATTAAGCAAAATTTCCTGCCTAACCCAAAAATTCTGGCTTCCTGGCTATGTGGACCTGAAGATGTCCAAGCCTTAAGTGCTCCTGTTCCTTACCTGTGTTTGCCAACTGCCTGAGAGTTTTCCTCAGGCTGAGTATCAGCTTTGACAAGACCAAGTGAAGAGCTCCAGGCAGAACTCAGAGCTGATCCCCAGAACTGTCAGAGCTGTGGCTGGGGAGGGATGGGAGGACAGCAGGAGCAGAAGTGAGCTGAGCACTAAAATCCTTTTGAATAGCTGTGATCAGACAGCTATTGTACTTACACAAGGAAATGKAATCTGTTGCATAAACAGATGTATGTTCCATCTCCTCCTTTGAATAATGAAATTCAAATCTCATCTCTCAGGTGAATTGAGCTCTAGATGGATGGGGCAGGAAGCCTTTCTAATTTTTCCCTTTGGTCCAGTGWACAGCAGTAGGAGGAGTCAACAAGCAGTACATGGAATACTCAGTTTAAAAGGGAAGGGGCTGAGTGGGAGCTGTCTTGGGTCCAGTGTCTGTTTGCTTTGGCATACAGGGGAGGGATGCTCTAAAGCAAGTCTGAAACTTATTATGTATTGACTTGCAGCATCTCTGGGAAGTTATCAAGTCCTACTAATCCTAAAATCAGGCCTTAATGTAATTTACTGAGGGACCAACTTGTGCATTTATCTGCTTGTCAGGCTGCGTGCAATATGGAGCTCAGTTTTTTTTTATGACCTTCGGTGGTGGTATTGTCTGACTGAGAATGTGGTGAGTCCCTGGACAAAAGGACTGCTGTAGGTGAAATCTCTGCTGCTGTGTGGGAGTCTTTATGCTGCAGATGAGTTCCCCACCTTCCAGTGGACCTCTGGAAATCTCAAGTTTCAGGCAATCCGTGTGAGAAGAGAGTGCAAATGATTCTGCTGAAAGATTATTTGGTTCAGATTGAACTGTGCCYTTTTTAAGACCAAATGTGCTTTGGAAGCATTACCTCAGAGACTGAGGTTGGAGGGTGGTGGGGTTTATTTATGTGGGGTAAAGACAGAGGAGATTTTGGAGGGAATGACTCTATGTGCATAATGACATTGATTTGAGTAAAAACAGACTCTGCCTCTCCTTCTGGAAGATAACAAAAAATTGGACTTTTCTCCCATAATCGTGATTAAATAACTGCCCTGTGGCTGCTTTTCTGGTGTCAAAATTAACTAAATATATTTTGCATTGCTTTTATTGCAACTGGCAAGTGAGCAAGTCACTAATAGTAGCAGAGCCGTTGTGTAATCAAGGCTAATCCTTACTCATGGTAGGAATCAGAGCCAAAAGCCTATAATCCTACTCTAGGCCACATTCCTCTCAGTTTTTCTCTTAATATCTCTTGCTTTTTGTTCCTTGAAAACTGTTTTCTGTATTTTTGGGTTAGATTCTTGACTTAAATTTTGTATTACTTCTTTTGAGGTTTTTCTTTTCATGGGGAAAGTGTTCATTGATTTTGCCTCGGTGCCCTCTTCACTGCACTGCAGCCTGCCTTGATGTCTCCAAAGGCAGTCACAGCACTGCTGCATTGCTCACATTCCAGATTTTTAGATGTCTGCTTTATTTATGAGACTCTCAGATTTTCTGTAATAAAAAAGAGGAAATAAAGTCTTTGTGGCTGTGGAGAAAGGTCTRTCATAAAGGCCTGTAACAGAGAGAAAAACAAAAGACCTTTAGATTCAGTCTGCTGTTATTGGAGACCCGACTCAGAAGTTTTGAATAATTTGAGCTGAATGTCTTCATGTTTGTTTTTAACTGGATTGTGGGTAAGAGGGACATGGTGCACATGCACTCATAGGTGTTTGCAAAGGCTTCTTTGACTCTGTTGAACAAGTTCACTGGAGTCCTGTGCTCTAAACTGCTTCTAAAAACAATTGCTAGAGATTAATTATGACTCTAGTACCTGTATATGCCAATTTCCTGATGTAGTGGGTTTATTGTAATTAACAACTGACAGCTGTTCTGTGGCTTCTTGCACAGAGTTATTTTGTTGGAATAATTTAGATCAATTGTTGCTCCCAGCTTTCATCTACAGCTTTGGTGTCTGTACTGGCGTGGCCCGTGGATCCATCCAGWTTGCCAACAGCCATTCTCCCAAACTGCAGGAAACTCCCAGGGTATTCCCCAGCTCTGGGCCTGGCTCTGTGGGAAAATTCTGCTCTGAGACCTGTGGGTGATCATCTTACAACCTGGAGCATGGGAGCGAATGGTGCCTTTGATCTGGGTTTGAATGGGCTCTGTCAGGGGTGGGGTGCCCTCCCTGCCTGTGTGCTGGCCTGTGCCAGGAGGGCTCTCCTCAAAGGCAGGCTGCCTCTTTGGGAAACAGGATCCCAGGAAACCGTGCAGAGCAGCCAGCCCAGGTGGGTCCCGCTGCGCTCTGCTGGCAGGGGATACCTGCCGTGGAGAGATGCTGAAGGGGAGAATTAGGAAAAGCCTTGTCTAAACTGAACTTGAACATTTTCCACACAATTTTTTTTTCCTTGCTTTCTCTGTCTGTGCATCCCTGACTGATGCAGGTACCAGGAGATACCAGTCCCAAAGTGGCAGCACATCAGCAGCAGCAGCAGGGACAGGAGATGCCTTTGGAGCCTCGGTGCATCCGATCCCATTCAGCCATCAGATCCCTTCTCCCGTGCCCTGGAGCAGCCCCCAGAGATTCYGCTCCAAAGCACACTCATGAGCCTCTCCCAGCCCCTTCCAGCTGGGAGGGAGATCCCTTTGAGCAGGGCTCACGTTCCTGCCTCTGGAGGCTTTGGCTGTTGTCATTGTTCCATTTGCTGGACCTTGTTCTGTGGGAAGGACTYGAGTATCACTCAGGTTACCCCGTCACCCTGGAAATTCCCAGGTGAGCTTTGAGCAAGAACTGATGGATCATGGATCATGGCTCYAGGCAATGCTTCAGCCCTTCTAAAATCACCAAAAATCAATTTATTGTTTTCCTCTCCTGCCTTTCTCCCTTCTGTTTTCCTCATAAACTACTTAGAATTGCTCATTTTCAGGTATTTTCCTCTCTGAAATTTCATGTAATACTTGCAAATATAATCCTGGGGATTGAAGGATGGTAAAAGGAATCCCAAATCCCTTTCTAGCCAAAGAAGAGCCAGCACAGGAAACAAAGCTGTGTTAAGGTCTTTTTTTCTGCCTAAGATAAAAATATGTTTTAAACTGAGGGGAGATTGCAATGCTATCAATTATGAATTGAATGAGGAATTTTGTAGCTGGACATGTACTGGTCATTAATTCAATCAGAAAGCAAGATTTATGACCAGTCTGCAATGTACTCATCCTGCTTTAAACTGTATTGAAATGATGTAATTTTGTATTAAATTTATGTAATGCTGGTGGAACCAAGATCAATATCTGTTTCGAGTTTGTTGTTTTTCTTCCAGTKGTTTTAGGTGGAAGTGAAGAGTAGAAGATAATTTATTTATGAAGTTTTGTGCCTGTTAGAGCTGCAGGCACCAAACTCCCCATTGGGTACAGTGCCATACTCATTCCTTCACCTGCAACAATCAACACTTCATTATCACTTTATAATCTGGAAACTTAATTACTGCCATTAATTACCACCACTGCACAACAATTTCCCACCAATGCATGTACTAAACTCCATGCTCAATGTAGGAACTAGGTGGACATTTTCCATGGAGTCTCAAGCAGTTATTTGGGATTTGTCTGGTCATTAGAAGTGTCTGGAATGCTGTGTAGTGTTATCTGTCACCTCTTCTGTTTCCAAATAAACTGTGCAAGTGAAGTGTGAAACCAAAACCACTTGATCCTTTGCATCTTGAAGTCACAGGGAATTAAAATGAAAAGTTTCATTGTCTAGCAAAGAATTCTTATTGCTTGTCATCAGCAGCAATGAATTTCTTCCTTGCTCTTGGAGTTTGGAAATCTCTGCCAGTGCACAGCCATGAATGAAGAATTTTTATATAGACCAGTTCTTTTTTTTCCTTTTTTTATTGGTAGGAATTTTGTCTGTTTTTAAATGCAAGACTTGAAGCTTTGTTTTAAATCATCTTAAATCTAGAGGGGTTTTAAAGGACAAAAGGTAGGCAAGGTTTTGAAATACAGAAAGGTTGTGGTGTCTCCATCTGAGGAGGTGGGTTGRCCTCAGAAGTCATTGAGTGTCATGATCCTGTTTGTGCCTTGGGTTGAACCACAAGACCTYAAAAGTCCCTCAAAATTCTATTATTTTGTGATTAAGCAGGAAGTTTCCAAAGTTTGCTCTCACATTTATCTTGTATAAACCCAGCTCATTCCACTCCAATGAGATTTATTCCAGGAAGTTTCAGAAGCAGATTAGGAAGCCCTGGAAGAATCCAATGGCAGTTGTCTCTTCTGGCACCACATTTGTTTTTTGACTACACAATCCTAAGAGGCAATGAAAAAAAAAAAATAGAAGACACAGAGTTATAAATAGAAAGACATCAGAGGAAGGACCCAGCGGATGAGTGTAATAAATGGCAAAAGATGGTTCACAGGGAGGGAATGTCAGCATATTTTACACAGAGGGGACAAATAGCTTCCTAAAATCAACAGTTTATTTTGCTGAACTTTCCTCATGGCAAACATGCAAGCTGAAGGATCAAAAGGAGTCAGGATGCACTTCATTTCTGGTGGTCTCTGCTAATAAAGATTGAGTTGGTGAACATTAGGGTGAGTCTCCACCAGYCCAACTCATTGCTTGTCTTTTCCCACATATCCATTTCTAAAGTGTAGCAATTCACTCTTGTGATCCTGAGCAATCCCTTCCTCCTGAATTTTTAAATACTAACCAGGGTTATATRGAATCCATCTTTTGTGGAAGGGGAGGTGCTTTGGAGAGCAATAAACATCCTTTTCCTGCTGTCAGGGCCCTGTGGTCTGTCTTTGCCCTGTAGCTGCCGTGCCCTCGTGGGGATGGAGATGGGAATTGGTATTTGCCAACTCCCAGGGAAGCTCCAGGACCCAACAGAAAACGAGAGCTCCACAGAGGCCCTGCAGCATTTTCCACACTTTTGGTGGTGCAGGAGGGTGGATTTTCTCTTTTCCAGCTTTCAAGAAGTGCCTGAAAAGTAATTTTTTGTTTAAACTAAGTAGATATTTTAAACCAGCTAAACCACTTTATCTGAACATTTGTGCCTCCTGTCCAGCCTTGCCCTCCAATGGACTTGCAATTTCCTGTGAGCTATCACACCTTTGCAGCAGGTACAGGCTCCATCTGCTACATCTGCCAAATCTTCCCCTAGATTTAAGCCAGAAAGGGTCATTCAATCTAGTTCAGTTCTGCAGGTAACAGCTACTCCAAGATTTCACCTGGCTATTTTATTTTTGAGTGCAATCCTTTTTCATTGAGCAGGAAGAATGTGAGTTTCATTTATTAAAAGAGTCTTTGTTCTCTTGTAGGAGGAGAATGTAGTCAGAGATAATCTTTATCGCCCAGTCTCCTGATAATACAGAAAAGCAGCTATCTTGAGAGCTGGCTTTCAAGTAGAATGGAAAAACCAGGGTTTTTTTTCCTTGTGAAATTTCATTTTTAATTTTAAGTAATTGAAAAACAGGAACAAAAAATAATTGGCACGGTCCCTGCATTTGAGATTACTGCAAATAAACTTTAAATAAATTACAGATGGCTCTTTTATTTACAAAATGCTCAAAATGCCTCAATTGACAAATATATTTAGCTGGAGTGTATGATGAAGTGATAAGCAAGTCAACAAAGCAAACCAAAAATAAGAAATTATTCTCTTTTTCAAGGATGCCCACAAATGGCAAGTGTTGATAGAGAAGCACAGTCATCAGAACCAGGGGATTAATCTGCACATAATGAGGACTGGGCTCAAGCAGGAGGAGAAGTTTCAATAACAACAATGGGAGCATTGTGGGGAAAAAAAACTGCAGCAAACCCATCTGCTGGAGCCATGTGACAGAGTCCCACAGAGAAAGGCAGAGCAGAGCTGAGCATCCCAGGAAAATCTGGGGCTCAGCTGAGAGGAGATCCGAGCTGGAGCTGCCTGGACCCGCCTTCAGAACACCTTTCTGATGGGGACAGAAAATAACAGCACACTGCAAAGAAATTTCCAATAAAATGTTCCCACTCGCCCAGTTGATAGAATGACCTTTCCAGAAACTCTTACAAATTTCCAGCCTCTGAGTCCTGGRCTTGAAATATGAATTTAAAAGGGAGGGGAGTCGGTGGGAGAGGGAAGAGGTAGAAGGGTAGTGTGTCATTTCTTTTGGTATTTTGTTTCCAGCTCTATCCTTTGATCTCTGCAGCAGTGTAGTTCAGACAATCTGTAGAAATATTGCTAAACCAAGTTACTTTGTTATATTTTACTTCAGCCATTTGTCAGCATATGCCATAAAAATTTTAGTTTTCTCTCTTGATCTTTATCAGAGATTGCTGTTTCTCTTTGATGTCCCCCTCCTTATTTGACATTTGGATCTGGTTTCCCATTTAATTATCTAACTCTCTATTGCTATTTTAGTTTAAAAGTTCACTGCAATATTTCACTCCTCCTGTTTCTCAGTCCATTCTTCTGTGCTCCAGCTGAGACACAAGAAAATGATGAAGGTATTCACTGTCTTAGGGAAATTTGTGCCCAAATCCTCCTGTGAACAGAGGGGAGCACAAGCTGTGGTCAGTGAGTGTGGGCAGCAAACATGATGCTGGGGCATGCTGGATCTCCTAAATCAAAATATTCAGAGGCCATTCTTTGATTAAATGGTAAATATAGTCTGTTTCTTGTAGGCTTGGAAGCCTGAAATGTGAACAGCCATGCAGTCAAAATAGCTGTAAAATGTCATTTAATACAGTCCCAGTTCCTACAAACCATCTTATGAAAACACCATCCTCACTGCTCAGAAAACAGAAGGAGTTCCTCACATTTTGTAGCCCAGAGGAGGAGGTTTGCTCTGCAGAGAGACAAGCTGAAGCACAGAGGACATTTTACCTCCTTAGTCCAGAARGTTTCTCATGACCCTGGAAGCTCCTCAGGACAGCTGGTTCTTGGGATGTTCACAAGCCCCTGGACGAGGTGGGGATGAGCAGAGGATGTCCAGGGCCTGCTCTGGGTGTTTATTGCTGCCCAGTGTGTCCTTGGGATGGAGGGAGGACTCTGGCATGGCCGGAGAAGTGGGAACCTGTGAGGTAGCTGTGCCACATCACTGATGGGATGAAATCCTGCTGAGCTCCTACAGGAACACAGAGATTTCAGCTTCATGCACAACACAACTTAAGGGAGGGGGAGAAGTCAGGGCACTGCTTGCTCTGGAGTTCAGGGCAGGTTAGAAGAACCTCCCTATGGGTGCTCTGAAACAAAGGACCCAAATATTTCCACTGGTTGTTGTTCAGAGCAGAACTGGAGGCGAGCACAGCCATGGGTGAGTCCTGGCATATGGCTGAGGGGCTTCAGTGGKGCTTCAGTGGAGGGTGTGCAGCTCCATCTGGCAGGCCCAAGGGAGCAGATCCACTGGAAGCCACAGCAGACTGAACATATTGTGCTTCTGGCTGGGTGACCTCCTCCCCCAGCCCAAATTTGGCAGCCAGACTAAAACTGTGCAGAAAGATACATTTGATCAAACCAGTCTTTTTTTTCCCTTTGTTTTTTGGTTTTTTTTTTTTCCTTTACTTCCACTTTACAAATGGAATCTTTGAAAGCAAAGAGGAAACCAGGGAAGAGGTGATCCCAACCTGCCTATGTTCAAGAGTCAGATGCTTGTCTAGCATGAAGCAGACCTAGGTTCAACCTCCTCTTCTGCCTGGGAAATCTGGAATTTGCATTCCCCACCACTAAGAAAAATCACCCAGCTGCTGAGATATGGAGAGATATATTTGGATATATGGAGACATTTCCGTGGTTTTTGCCATGCATGTTTTCTGTGAAGCCAGTTCTTCTTTGTTGGCAGCACTCAAATATTGATGGAGCAGAAGAGAAGGACTGTGAGAGGGACTATCTGATGTAACATTTCCAGCCAAAATATGGAGGTAATTTGCTTCATTTTCTGCTCTTTGCACTGCAATAGCTATTTTTGCCTGCCAGATAAGGCACTTCCCAAAGGATGGTGCTTGGAAATGTGCTCCCTTGAAGACAGGCAGAAAATATTTTTTCACCTCTGGATTCCCTGGATATGGCCAAGGTTTGAAACCCCCATGTACCACGTTTGAAGCCTGTTGTGAGTAAATTTGCTGCCTGCATGGAGATGAGGCTCTGAATTTGTCTACCTTGCCCTGATTCACCTTATCTCCCAATGGGAMCTGGGATTTAAGAGCAAAACAAATAAAATGCTTAAAACCCAGACTAGATTTTTGGCAACAAAACCTAAGTAAAATAAGGAATTGTATGATCCTGCTTGGTAATTGAGAGGAAGCTGTTCCCAAATCTTCCCTCTGTGTTTTTGTGGATATTTCAGATAAGTTTATCTCCTTGGGTAGTACGAGGACCTTGATCCCAAGGCATTGGTTATGAAGGACARTCCTCTAGTCTTCCCATGAAGTTTTATTCTAGCTGAAGTAATTCAAGATTTCTTGGGCAGTTTCCAGCTTACTCTTCAATTCARTGTTCAGGGGCTGGGGAGCAGAGYTGCCTCTGTTAATTAGGAAGAGGTCAGGATTTTATGGAGCATTTTTCTAAATACAGGAAGGAGTTTGGATGCTGGGAGAGGTGATTTGCRGTAATATTTTTTGGTTTTGGCAATATTTTCTTTTCCTTGGTGTAATTCTGT
Source organism: Cardinalis cardinalis (assembly GCA_014549065.1). Lineage (NCBI taxonomy): Eukaryota > Metazoa > Chordata > Aves > Passeriformes > Cardinalidae > Cardinalis > Cardinalis cardinalis. The sequence continues at coordinate 616,583 of JACDOX010000286.1, forward strand.
TCAAGTCAACTTTCAGCACATATAAAACCCCTCATCTCTACTGGGSAGTGACAGTGATACAGCAAGGACTTGAGAAAACACAGCCAGGTCCCTGGCTCTGCCTTYGGCAGTTTCCTGTGCGTGCTCCAACAGCCGGCACAGAAAGAACGAAATCACAGAATCACRGAATGGTTTGGGTGGGATGGAACCTTAAAACTCCTCTCATTCCACCCCCTGCCGTGGCAGGGACATCTTCCATTGTCCCAGGTTGCTCCAAGCCCTGTCCAACCTTGGACACTTCCAGGGGTGGGGCAGCCACAGCTGCTCTGGGCACCCTGTGCCAGGGCCTCACCCCCCCACAGGGAACAATTCCTTCCCAAAATCCCATCTAACCCTACTCTCTTTGAGACACTTCTGCTTCAGGGTTGTATTTACTTCCCTTGTGTTTCTGCATGGAAAAGGGAGTTTTTGTTTGATTTCTAGTCATGCACTGATTTAAAAAGACCACTAATATGTTTCTAAGTTTCCTTTCAAAGTTTTACAGGGTAAAAAAGAGAGCCAAGGCATTAAGAGCTTTACATGCTCAGAAGGACAGCAGCAGAAAAACAAAGGCACTTAATCTGGGATACACAAAGCAGGAAGGGGGGCAGCATGATGTAGCTGTAATGAGAGACGGCGAGATTGATGTGGAAAAGATGGGACAGGCAGCAGAGTATAAATAGAGCTGCAGTTTATTTGTAACTTTCATTTTTAGGTGGGGATGATTGACACATGGATGGGCTGGATGAAGGTAACCTCCCTGATCTTTAACTTGCAGGTCACATGGAGAAAACTTTGAGAAAATACTCCAACATGTAGGTGTCAGATTGAGTGACAGCCGCGTGTGAGGTGAATTGCATTTCCTGGCTTTTTTACATGCATCACTTCACAGAAATGATGGCTGCCATCGGAACAAAAAGACGTCCTTCCCGACCGGGGTCAACAAACTGACAGTGCCCACCCATTAATGGAAAACACTGTCATTTAAAATAAAATGCTACGGAGAAAACTTCAAAAATCTATTAGGCAACACAGCAGATAGTATCAGTTTCTGCCCGYGAATTACTGTATACCGTTCCAGTGTTAATGTACAGCGCAGTGTGTGGTACGATTTTCATCTGTAACAATATATATAGAATGCCATATGGCTGACAGCATGCACTACACATGTCAGGCTCTTCTGTTTTCTAGCTCTGTACATCTTATTTGCTTCTGTCTAATTATCTTGTTCTGTGGAGGGGCAGGAGAGAAAATAAGAAAAGCCAATGGGAATTCAAAACCAAATAGTGCCAGTTACCTAATTCCACTGTTAATGTGTTCTTGTGTTTCTTAAAATGCAATGCTTTCTAAAGGATGCAGTTGGACGTCCATTGCTTGAGGTGGAATGTGGGGCTGTAATAAATGCTTTATTTGTGGCATTTCAAAAAAACCTGAAAAAACAAATCAGAAAGAACAACCCTGCTTTATTGCTGTCCACTTATATTGGTTAATTCTAGGCATAATTTTTCCAGCTGCTAGAATGTGCCCATATTGCTTTCCTATTCCTGTCTGTCTAAAATAAGTGCCTGTTTGTTTGGGTTTTTTTTTTCCCAACAGAAACAAAACAGTGCTGAAAAAATCGCTCTAAAACTAGACYCCCGGATCTGAAATGGTTTAAAGAGGTCCTCAGAAGTTTAGCCTTGTTGGTATTTTTGGGTTTTTTTGGTTTTTTTCTGAGGGATTTGGTATTGTTTAAAGGTCAGAGCCCCAAGATTTGTCTTCAGAGATTTAGTCCTGGCTTATCTGTCTGTCACCTTCCCCCCTGTAAAGGCCAGAGGCGATTGCCAGCACTTCCCTTGCTGTGCTCCCCTCTTCTTGAGCACTTGATCCACAGGGAAATATCTTGTCCTGGACTAGAGGGAAGCTGCCATCTCTTCTGTARTGGAAAGTGGAGAGAGAGAAGGGGAAATTTGGTCTGCCACCTGTATTCAAGGATCCTAAATGGGGCAGAGCTGCTATGAGTGCTGCAGCCTTCAAGCTTCATGTCCCTACAGGGCTGAGAGGCAAAACCCTGCACTCCATGGGTGGAAGGGATTGGTTGGCCCACAATGAGCTTAAAATAGTGTCATTTTTGGATCATTAACTTTTCCTGGCTGCTGCTATGGAAATGAAGCTCAGTGCCATGCTGAAAAGTCAATATAGCTAGATAGGAATTGTAAAATTGGTCAGGAAAAGCAAATGGCACAAATGAGTGCCTTGGTGCAGCCATGGGCTGGCAGAGGCTACACCCGAGTGTTAGCATTGRTCTGCCTTTATAACAGTTCAGTAGTGAGGGACATAAAGTGAACTCTGGTTTAACCTGCACTGCATGCTCCTCCATCAGGAAAAGAAGACTTGATCCATGAATGTGGTGTTCAGAACCACCCTGATGCAGTACCTGTGTTCTGTGGGAGTGGGATGTTCCAAAAGGGGGCATTCTTTGATCAGGAAGTCAGTTTTTTCCTTAATGTTTGCAATGGAAAAATTATTTTTATAGTAGAGCTCTCATTGAAAATTCAGGAAGCAGCCAAAGTTAACAGCAGTCTGCTCTGTTGTGTGAGGATCCCTTGCCATATTTGCTCTTAAACCTAATTAAACATGACCATCCATTTAGGAAAAGACCCTCTAGTATAATTTTCCAAAAAGTTTTCTTAATTCAATACATTATCACTTTATACCATGACATTTTGCTCAGTGATGGGGCCATTTCTGCTAAAATTATGGCATGATTGCAGCTGGAGTTTGCTGTGTGTTCTTCCTGTGAGGTCTCATGATCTCTGTATGAATTCCAAATACATGATATTTCATTAACACACATTTCTTCTTGTTGATATTTCTGTTGATTGTGTCAAATTCCTTCTGCACAAATTCCGTGGTAATTATGAAGAAGAAGTATGTTCCGTGCTCCCTTTTTGGTGTGAAACCTGCTCCAGCAAATGGCATTTGATTCTTCTCTCCCAGTTAAAGTGGAGTTTTCATTTTCACACCAGAGGTGTCTGAAATTCCAGAATAGGGACATAGTGCAGCAAGGCAGAAATAGAAAACTTTTAACAGGGAAAATACAAATTTAATACCATGAAAACCAAAAAACTGAAACTCTTAAAATACCCCTCTGAACAGTGTTTGAGTAGTTTTTGCAAAGCTGAAAGAGATCCCAACAGCATTGAAATACTTTGGGGGAAGGAATGGCCTTGGGCAGAACAGTGAGGGCAGGGTGGCCCTGGAGCTGCAGAAAGAGAAGTGAGCTGTGCTCTCCCATGTGTGTGCTCACTCCAGGACATGAACAGGATTGGCTTTGCTCTACACTTCTATGTTTTCTCCCTAAAAAGTAAGGCTATTTAGAAAAAGAAAAGTATTAGTACATGTTTGAGTCTGAGCATCTTACTGGAAAGCCACGTTGTTATATACATACTTCTATWAATCTTACATACCTTGAGTTAATTTCAGCTCTTTCACCCTTAGTCACAGAGATTCAGCCTTTCCAAAAAGAGCTGTTAACAAAGATGTGGCATGAATGGGAAAAAATAGCTCATTTATCCATGGCAAATTACAGGACAAAGTTCTCCTATGTTTCATTAGTGCAATCCATAGTACTTCACTTATTTGACCATCATTTGYCTGGCTTTCAACGAGGGCAACAAAAGCCATGGAGCATCTAATGTCTGTCAGCCTGATCAGACTGAGGAGGCTTTTGCTATTGAATAAATTTTTTTTTTTTTTATGGCATCTTGACAATAGCACTGAGTTCTGTTCCCCTCCAGGCTCAGGCAAATGAGACAGTTGCCTGGAGCAGATGAAGTGAARTGGCCGTGGCCCTTTCCCAGTGCTACAGCAAAACCCCTGCATGGCCAGAGCAGCTCCTGCTGCTGGGCAGAGCATCATCCTGGAGGGAAAACATGGCAGGTAYGGCCACCAGGAACAGGGAGAGGGAGTCTGCCCAACAGCAGCAGGAAATCTCTTCCTTTTCCATCCCATGGACAGCAGAGAGCCGCAMACACTCTGCAGGGTCCTTGCTCCCCTTCGTACCTCAGTTCTCTGTTTCAAATACACCCTCTGCCCTTTTCCTTCTGTCTTGCTCCTCTCAGCCRTGGCCCAGCTGAGCTCTGGCCCAAGCCTGTGCTCCTGTTTCCAGGATACAAACATTCCATACTGCTGTGCTGCTGGGAAAACTGACAGCCACCTGTGATGGMCAGGATGTCTGCTCAGTGGCCATGGGTGCCACTTTGTGACAGCAATATCTCACTGAACTGATGTGCAGGAGTAAGAAATACCTCCAGTGCCTCTCCTGGAGCTTACACACATTCCTCTTGTAGTGAACACTAAATATTGCCCACCTGCACCTTGCCCACCTGCATATTCCCTCCTCGTTAACTGATCCCACTGGGTTCCTCCTTCCCCTCAGTCTGCTGCTGTGAAGAGACTTTACAGGGCATCTCTGTTCCTTTTTGAGAAAATGACTCTGTGTGTTGGTCTTTGGTTTAGGACAGGCTTCTGTGTAGTATTAATCATTAATTCTTATAAACTTCAAAGTTTGGGTCCCATTTTTGTGTTAAAGTTTTACAAAGAACATTTACATTCTTGGGATGAAAGGTTCAGAATAARCATGTGGTAAAATTGTACTGGGTTTGAATAGCTCATGTATTGAAACCACCATGAGTGATTAGATTTGCCTKTTTGGTCATTAATTTTGGCTACAGGCACTTTAAAGAAAGCAGGAAGCCCATGGAGAAGTCACACCAGGCCTTTGCATCTGCCCTTTCCACCAGAAAAAGCATTCCTGTTTCTTCTCCTGTGTGACCATGGGGGCTATCCTGTGCACCTCACCTGTGCCAGAGTCTCCCCATTCCCTGGAGCCAAGCTCCAGAGGAGCAGTGAGCTCCATGCTGGGACCTCTCTCTCTGTGTTGTCTCCTCTTGGCTTTGGTTGCATGTGAAAATTCAGCTCTCCCTGGTTTACTCCCTCAGGGACTTGGGTCTGTTTGGGGACAAGAGGTGTATTTAATTCTCTTTATCCAAATACCGCTGTGTTTCTTCCCTTTTTGTTAACTTTTAACCTGCTGTTGGATCTGCCTATCCCATGGTAATATTTCCAGCCTTGTGTATCTGSCTAGTCAGTGGGGAAGACAGTTCCCAGAGCAGCTGCTGCAGTAAATGCTTTTTGGCATCCAGATGTGTATTCTGTCATTTCCCATGCCGTGCGTGTGCTGTCTCTCGCATCCATGGATCAACAAGTGTGGACAGGTCTGGAGGCATCTGGTGCTGTTATTTCTGCTCTCTCTATTTCTGGTGCTGTTATTTCATTGCTGACACTGAGGAGGTGCTTCCTCCCAAGAAACAAACCCACTCCTGTGTGACACCTGTGTTGTTACAAAGGGACCTCGCAAAGTCAGCAGCAAATCTGCTTTTCCCTTCARTTTTGACTGGCTTGCAAGTGAGCAATTTATTCTCCATTTCAGCCTCAGATATAGTTGGAAGCATCCCACCAAAGAGGTTGTTTGGATGCACTGTGCTATTTAGGAGCACAATTCCCACAGGTACTCCAGGATGGGGAGCTGATCCTGCCATGACAAACCCAAGCTGTCATTAATCCTGCTCTGTGTTGGATCTCTCTTCCAGAGTTGTCCTGGGTGACAGAAAGTGAATGCACAGGAGATCTGGGATTCTTGGTGCTGCTTTATGCCTTGCTCYTCTAAGTGCAGAAAACATTTAATCCATTTTATTCCAGCAAAATGAAATTTAGATACACAATTAAGAAAAATGCCTCCCATGGGATTTCCTGTAGCCCTAATAGCTGGATTTGCTTTCTGTCATTATGAAGAAATTGTACAAAGGATCTACAGATTCAGAAGCTATAATGGGTAACTTTCAGCTCTTTGAATTATTTAATTATTCTTCTTCTATCTGTACCATATGCTAAATARTGCTGTTAAATTTGACTGTGATTTTTATTGTTTTACAGTATTGAAACATTCCTAATCTTGGCTAATCCTAAAACTGTTTGCTTGGGTGCCTTATTCATTATTTAGGCCAAAATATTCAAAAATGTCTGTTGACTCTGAGGCCTTGCTTTTTTCTGAGTTTTAGTTGGGTTTTCTGAACTTKTTTTTTGCAGCATTGCAGAGCACCSCCTATTCCACTGGTGAGAGCAGAAGTTTCAGAGGAGTRTTTCTGCTTCCTTCACAGGAATATCTCCATGCTGCACTGAGGAGCAGGTGCATGGTGGGGCTTTTCTGTAGGAGGAGTGGTTTCTGGTGATTGCTGGACACTGGGCTGGACTTTAATGAAAAAATTAAGCTGTAGGGATGTGGAGGGAAGGGGGYGACACACAGGCAGGGCGAGTGGCACTGTGGCACCAAACACTGTGTCACTCCATGGCTGTGAGGTGCTCTGAGCAGGAGTGAGGCTGAGCACCAAAGAAAGGGGAGAGAGCAGAGGACAAGTGAGGGAAGGAGAGAGCTGAGCCTGGGTCTGCAGGAGGACGTTTGAAGTGAATCACAGAGGGCAGTAAGAGGCCTCTTGCCTGTCTCAGAGTGTGTGGCAAGGAGAGGGTGCTGCTGCTGGAGCTCTAGAGCTGCACGTGGAGGAGCAGGAGTGTTTCAGTGCTGGACATGCAGCAGTGCTGCTCCCCACCTCTCCCGTGGTACCTGGTTCTTTTTGCCAGCACAGCTCTGCACCTGCAGCCCCTGGGCTGAGGTTTCCATGTGCTTTCCTTCCCCTGCAGAACCTCCTGCAGAACATCTCCCTGTGCTGCTGGGATGTGAGGTGCTGCCATGTGTACCCAACGCTGTAGATTAATAAACCTGAGTAAGCACAGCCTCTAATGACAGCAATCTGACCAACCAACCAGCCAGCTCTGGGAAGCAAACTGCATTTGTTTCCCATCCTCAGCTCAAAGTGTAGCAGTGATCCTTGACATTAATTATACAGACTTTCACACAGCACATGTACTTGCAGAGAAAGGACATCTACTACAAAACTTGTGCACAGCCAAGCCTTCCCATGCTGGTGATGAATATTTATGCCAAGAATGTGGAGTGCAAGGTGGCATCTTCCTTGATGAATGGGGGGCTAGATGCTATGACTACATTATTTAGACCACTTTATTATAAGGGTTACAGTTTTTATTGCCTGTTGCAAAGCAGAGAGATACAGTAGATCTTCCCAAAGATCAAAGTGTGTCTCTAGGGCAGCCAGTAAATTAGTGGAGATTATAAATGAGTGCATAGTCATTGATGTCTCRAGAGCTCGGCTCAAGAGATCAGAGMGTATTCTTTCCTCCTTTCTGTTCGTAAGTGTCTTTCCAGAACAGATTACTTTTTTTTACGCTTAAAAGCAATATTCATGGACTTCATAAGAACAAGCATTTCAGTAGGACATTCTCTGATCACATCACTCCCTGTTGTATATGGACTTATTATGGACTGCTGCCTCCCTGTAATGCAGGCTCCTGGAGGCTGATGGCAGGGATGTGTGTTCGGAGGATCGTATCACTTAACTAATGTCATCATATTTTACAGCAAGTACAGCCTCTGTAGGAACCCTCTCACCAGAGTGGGAGCTCTTCAAAGCTCTGTTACGAGGTGCAAAGAGTATATGAAGCAAAATAAAAGCCAATTAGAGAACACTTCACTATCCTGAAAGGGGAAATTATAGCTATGGTGGGGAAAAGTAAATATAAACCAAATCACACTATGCCAAAAACTGCAAATAAAAACCCCCAGAATAAACATCCATTTCATGAAGGGATTTGAAGTTAACTTTTAATATCCAAGTTGGGAGAGAAGTCAGTATTGTGTCTTTGTGCAGAAGATGGAACAGAGCTCTCATTTACTACTACAAATCTGGAGTCTGTATATTGTAAGAACAAACTGCATTTCAAACATTTAAAACTTTTTTTTTAAAGTTTCTGTATATCCCATAAAATAGACCCRATAAAAAAATCTCAAACCATAGTTTTCTGGACCACTCAGCTTTGTAGAAATGCTGTGTGGAAATCACCACTGCAGAAATAAGTGAGTAGGATTACATGATCAAGTTTTAAGGCAGTTTTCTGCCTTAGAGGAGACACCAGSTTTAGGTTTTCAGGGATGGCTTTGATTAACTCATTCCTCCGAGTGCTCTGTAAGAGGAAGCTCCTGCCAGTGGATGCTCTGGGCTGGTCAGTCTGAGAAGTTGAAGCCTGGTGATAGTCTTTTGTGAAGGAAAGACTCATAGTGCAGTAGGGAAATCAATGAGCAGATCAGTCCATAGTGCTTTTCCACCTGTCCATCTGCTCTTGTAGTAAAGTGAATGTCTCAGATAACATAGCAATATTTCATTTTTCTGCCCTTGGGCAGCTGAGTCAGATTTTGTCAGGAATGTGCTACCTTTTCCTTCAGGTGTGTTCTGAGCTACGAGCCAAGTTCCTCTGAGTTCAGTAACACAGATGTTTTGCCTTTGCAGTGACAGGAAATGGTCAGTGCCATTTGTTTTATTGCTTGTTTAAATAAGGATTGACCGTCATGAAAATACCATGCAAGGGGTCAGGTAAAGCAAACACAATTTTGATAGGTTTGGCATTCAGAATAGTCTGAATATCTGGTTAGGTGGAGAGGTTGGTRTTGATCTTCTAGTCTTGGCTTTGTGTGATGGGGCCAGGTGCTGTGCAAGCAGCGGGACGAGGTTTTGCATGAGCTGTAGATTTCATGATTGGCCGCTGAGGACTGCATGGTCTCAGGGCACAATGTTACCAGCCCTCAGCACCATTTCCATGTGACCTGTAGATTCTCTTTTCTAACTTTATCCATTCCAATTACTCAAAAGAAGCCAAAGATACGACAAAGATGCCATAAGACCCAATTTGACTGAAAAGAATGAGGTGGAATGTCCATGGCAGAAGTAGCTTCTTGCCAAGGACAGGTTTGCCAAGATTGCGGTACAGTGCTGAAATGCTTCACTCCTCACTGGAGAGGCTTTGGATGTGCCTTTGCCTTTAATCTCCTCTTCCCRTGACTGGTAAGACTGATGAGGACTGGCAGCGAGCGCCAGCAGAGCAGTGGATTTTGTTCTGAAGATCAGCATGTCTTGGATTGTGACAAGTCACAGATTCCTTGAGCTGAGGCAATACTACAAGTTGTAGCTATCCCTTGGCCACTGTTGCTGCCACAGGAAAATCAGACATGGAAGTTTGGAAAGCAACATCTCTTTGAAGACAGCACCATTCTGATGAGGTAACCCAGTCTGTAAGACATCCTTGATGAAACCTGTGGCTGTGGCAAATGGCATACAATAAATCTCAGGCTGTAAATAAAATGGTGTGGGCTGTGTTTGCTGTGTTGGCGCTGGAGCTGACCTGGAGGAGTGACAAACCATGGAGTGACACGGACCGTGCTGTCCCCACTGCAGTGCTGGTGCAGCTCAGCTCCTGAGGGCTCAGCTCGGTTTCGGTGAGCAGCATGAGCTGTGAAACATCTGCCCACAACTGTAGCAAAAATGATGGTATCAGTTCTTACAGAAGGAAATTCCGGCTCCCCAGGTGAATTCCTTTGGAATGTTTCCCCTCTGGACACAGAGGATTTGATGAGTCACACAATGCCATGTCAAGAATAGGTCTGATTGTTGATGCTTTTTAATATGGAGAGGAGTGGGTTTGTTRGGGAATTTCTTTGCTTGAAATGTGTAGCCTGTTTTTTAAGAGGAACCCAGAGGGATTGAATTTTTGTCGTTATGGCCTTGTGCTTTTCCACCGACCCATACAAAATACAGCATTTTTTTGAAACTTGACGTGATACTTTCTTAAATGCCAGTTTGTACCAACTTTGATGACATCTTTTGMTGCTTTCACAGAAACTCCAAACTCTCTAATTCCCTGCCTTTGTCCAGAGGCCTTGATTACCCACTTTGGTTGTTRCACAGTGTAGCTGTTTGCTTTATTGTAAAGATCCATCTGAGAACAAGCGAGGTTGAATGGCCAAGGCAATGTAAACATGTGCGACTAATCCCTCTGATCTRGTGCTGTTTGGGCTTTAATATTCTGGGCTGAAAGATAATGTCTGAATGTTCCTGTCAGAAGGGCTGGGAAAGGGGCAAGAAACAGCTTCCTTTGGATCGGAAGAATAATCTCACAAGGCTGTAAGGTGGTAAATTGAGATTGGGATCATTAAAATATGTTTAATTGTTGGRGGTTTTGGGGTGTGATGAGTGTCCAAGACAACCTTTCATTCAGGTTTGAGTGTTCCAGATATGCTTAAATAGCTCAATTACCCCTTTCATGCTTCTGGACAGAAGGAAAAATACACTTAAAACATTTTAGCTTTGAAAGTATGTGGGAAAAAATTCTGTCCCTTTCTGCTGTGSTGGAAATGTGTGGGAGTCCAACCTGAGTTATCTGGCATGACGGGTTTTCTCCCTGTCACTGGATTGCTACTCTGGTTTTCAGTTCCTTCTGGGTGAGGAAACTTCTACATGAATCATAGATTGCACATCACTGTTTGTCTTCCAAAAACAGGTGAATTGACTAAGTAAAAAAGCATTTGGCCTCAGAAATGTAGGTGCTGCTCTATTGTAGAAAATGCTGTGAAAAGTGATGGGAAATTCAGAGATGTTTGAGTCAACCACGGACAAATCCTTTTCCTCTGGGGAATGTAGTATTGACCAAGTTTGGACGATGCTCTGAGACACAGAAGGGATTGTTTGGGTGTCCTGCACAGGGCCAGGAGTTSGATTAGCTGGTCTTGATGAGTCCCTTTCAACTCAGCATAATCTGTGGTTCCATGATTCTAGGTTTCTCCTGGACCCCGAGGGAAGCAATCAAGTTCAGAGGATATGAAGGACCGTGTTTGCAAAACAGCAAKAGAACAGAGTGAACAGAAACGCGTTTATCTCCGTGCAGAGCGCTGCCCCTCGGACAGGTCC
>JACDOX010000286.1:628555-641191 GCA_014549065.1 Cardinalis cardinalis
CCGCCGTGTCCGTGAGGGCACAGCCGGGCTATCGGGCTCAGCTCCCCGTGTCCGTGCGGGCAGGGCCGGCCGGGCTGTCGGGGCAGGGCCGGCCCGGCGCATCTGCAGGGCTGATGGGCCGTGAGCTGATTGCCATTGATCGGGATGCTGCTGACACCCGCTCCGAGCGCCCGCTCCATCGCCATGGCAACCAAGAACCCGAATACTTGTCCACATACTTTAGGAACCTCATTAAATCAGGCAGCAGGACAGCAGCTGTGGGCTCAATGTGTTAGGCTGACAGCCGGGGACTCGGTTTATGATGCTCAGGTGATTTTTGGCCCTCTCTAGGCCAAACTGTTGAGAACGCAGGGCTGGTGGGACAGATGGCAGAATAAATAAATATTGCCAATATGTTTAATGTGCACACATCTTCTGAGAGGTGCAAAGCAACCTCGCTCAGTCTTATCAACTCTGGTGATTTTAAACAAAGCATAAATAAAGGATAAAAGAGCTGAACTGCGTTGAGGGTTTTCTTAAAAATTTATTTAAGAAGATGATTTTAAAAGCAAATGGATTGAACTGCAGGCTCGTAGCAGATCTCATAGCTACAGGCTTGTAGCAGATCTCATAAAATGTTGCATAGATATAAGCAATTAAAGTTCTCAGTCTTGACATCTAATAATGGAARTTCAGCTGTGCAAGGCCCAGATCTTGAGAGGTTGATTCCATTTTCACCACTTCCATGAGACTGTGCCAGAGGTAACATCAGTGGAATAATATCCAAGATTTCTTCGTCAGAGGAATTTCTCATGCTCCAGCAGAATTAAATACTCCAGTAACCCCCCAAATTCGGCTTTCATCAAGCTCTGTTGCACTCCCCTGAACTGGGGTTTGGAATTATTAGCACAAAAGGGACTTTATACCATGAGGCTAAGCTAAAGATAGATTTAGCCCAAAACCACTCTAAAATCATATACAGTGCATCTTATGTGATAATGATTGCAATTATTCCATATTCTTCATAGTTCACCTACTTTGACTTAGGGTGTTAGGAAGCAGTAAAGTCAGAATGTAATTAGACACTTCATGTCCTGGTGTTTTGCATAATTCTGAGTTGGTCTGGGCTTTCACATTATTGCACAAATAAAGTGCAATGGGAAAATGGTGGCGTGGAGTTCTCTTTCTTCTTTTTAATGCAGATAAAATCAGTTATATCACTGAGCAATGATTCCTTTTGGTCAAAGATGGTCAGCCAGAGGATATTCATGGTTCCAATAATTTCCAAAACATCAAAGAAAGCAAGGAAAACACCAAACTATGTGAAATAAGCATGTTACCAACTTCAAGATCTCAAAACTGTTATGCTCAGCAAGAGCTGTAAAATAGTAATGCTGTCATCCAGGTGCTTTAATTTTTTGTGATAGGGAATGACAGATGCCTCAGACCCTGAACTATAATTTGTAGATTCTAAACAAAGAACCTCAATTAGTAAAGCAATTATTAATATTGGCTGGAATCCATTCTGCCCAGGGTCTCAGACTGAACCCAGTCCAGTTGGCTGCCCAGGACTGTCTGACCTGGAACTTAAATTAATTTGATAATTCCTTACATGATTTGGAATTGTTCCGGATCCTTAACCATAGAGCCAGGACTGGCTCCTTTGTTTTGAATTTGGGTTTTTTTGGCAGCCATTGATAGTGACATTTAAAATGGTCACAGATCATAGGGCATGGGCACCAAAATGTGAGGGTTTCCACCTGTCTGGCTGGTGCGTGGTGTGCAGTAGGGAGGAGATTTTCTCTCAGCTAGAGGACTGTCAATGCCCACCTGCAGTGCTGGGACCAAAGACAGAGACCTCTCAAGCTGAGCATCTCCTGCAGAGGACTTCTCTTGTGGGGTCAGTTTGACTGCCCTCAATGCCTACCTCTCTTTTGTCCCTAGACTGGTTTGCAAAAGCAGAGAATTGCTGTTGCTAATCTGATGGAGGAGCACTGCTGGAGATGAAGAGACCTAGAAAACCTGGAAGAGGAAGTGGTGGAATCAGCATCCCTGGAAGTGTTTAAAAAACATGTGGATATGGCTCTTAAGGGCTTGGTTTAGTGGTGACCATGGTGGTGGTGCTGGGTTGACTTTTGGACTTGATGATCCTAAAGGTSTTTTCCAACCTGAATGATTCTCATTCTGAGATCTGGATCTAAGGTGGAGAATGGCCCCTGAAGGTTCATATTGCTTCCTATAGCCTCAAAGAGACAGAGATGCCTTTTCTCATGAACAGGAAATCCAGTGAGGAATTAATAAATGCATAAAACCAACCTCATGCTCAAATAAATCCTTTGTTTCCAAATATTTACTGGAAATAAATATTTCCAGTGATCTGGCCACTCTAGAACAGAGGTATCTACCTGAGATGAGCATCTGGTCTCACCTCARGTGTGACCATCCTTATGTTGAACTTCCCTGGATTGGATTTCTGGCTGGAGGCACAGTTACATTTTGGATATAGCTGTTGGGAAGATGGGAATGCAGACATGGGACAGAGTGGGTTCTCTCTGTGGTGCTGCAGGGTTTCCATTAATTGCTCTAAAGATTAAGCAGTTCCACTGGATGGACCCACCTGGCCTTGCCCACTGACCCTGGTGCAGGTACCCAAAATCTCAGTCAGTCCAAAATTAAGGTGCATCTGTCAGGGGGACTGTCAGGATATGTCCCTTAGAATAACATTTTCAGAYTGCTCCAGCCATTTTAGGAATATGATCAGTATTATGCATGGAAAATTAGATCCTCTCTTCTTTTGGCAGGTGTATTTTCTCATTCACCATCTTCAATTCTTTTGTGTATTTGGAATTCCAAATAAGTGCATTGCTTTATATAATTCATGATCAAGGACACTTGTTATGCAGCTAATTTTATTCCATCCATTGAAAGCAAAATGATACAAATACCTTTCCTGACTGTGTGAATAAGATGAGCAAAAAGAATCTAAATTTAATGACCAAATYTGGGTTGCTTTTCTCCTGCAGTAAACTCCAGGGAATCTGCTTAAGTAACCAACGTGCACAGAATCAGGGTTTAGATGTGGCTGTTTTACCTGGGAGAGCTGAAGGATTGACTTAGCATCATTTTCCATGCRTCCTGCACAGGAGAGCAGTAATGCCATGACATCTGCAGATAATATGTGACTGCCAGGTGCAGGCAGTGGGTGATAAAAACTGTTTCTGGTCTCCAGCATGACCCATGAGAGCTYGAGGAAAGCTGCTGGGGCGCTCCCTGCCCAGTGCTGCACAGCAGCACTGATGAGCAGCCTCTCTTGGGGCCAGTTGTGCTCTGCCCGGTGCAGCACGAAATGTCTGGGACACGGCTCTGTCAGCGCTGCTCGCCTCCACTGCACAGGGCACTGGGGGCTGTGTGGGTGTTGATCCTGGAAAAGTACATTGTGGTCCTGAGTTTTGATAGAATAAAATTACTCTCTGAGTCATACATGAAGTGCTTTAATGGTTAGTCTGTACAAAAAATATCAAAAGTAATGTCATACAACGGAAGGGAAAATCTAATTTATAATGGCCAATCGTTAGTAACTGACACAGAAGCTGCCCATTTCATCCCTTGTAGTGACACCTTTATTCCTTTCTCATATTCATTTTATGGGTCCTCACTTAACAGATAAATATTTGCACTGTATCATTAAAATTAATTAATTTAAAAATGACTCATTTAAAATTACTTTTAGTAAAACCAATTAAACAGCAAATATTAGTTTTGCTTTGTATCAGTAGTTTAAAAATGGCTTTTTAAGTTGAGCAGTGAAATACAGCTCAATGAATGCACCTGTATTTCTAATTAAGCAATCCACATAGAAAAAAATAACAAGAACACTTTCAAATGATAGCAAGTGAAAACCAATTCAGCTTCCATTTTAGTATTTATTGTGCCCAAAGATAATTCTGAAATCTCATCAACTCCTGAGAATCCAGCAAAGTTATTAAATTTCTGTCTTTACTCACGGACATTGCTGAAGAGTTGGCGTAAATTAATGTCCATGACAGGCAGGAGTCCCGTGGGAGTCAGCAGAGTTATTTAGCACGGGAGGAAATCAGCTGTCCTGGAAAGCTCTAATTTCTTTTCCCAAATCCTGTWACAAATTCCATTTCATTATGCACCATTAAAGCAGTTCTATGATGGGACTGATAGGTTTCCTTCTCCGTGTTTCAGTGGAGCAGCTGGAGACATGAGAGAGTACCTAAAACTTCTTGGTCTTTTTGTCTCAGAAAGTTTTAGTTTACACTTTAAAGGAAACCCACTGTAAGATAAAGGGCATYCAGTTGGGAAGAACCATCTCCCAGGTTTTTCTGGAAGCAGATGAATTTGTGCATGCTGCAGACAGACACCTCACTTGTTCTCAAGTAGAAATGATCATTTCTTCAGCAACAAATTAGTCATAAAAAGAAAACTGGTCAGTTTCTGTAAGGCCAAAAAAATTTCACATAAAAACCATGTTTCATTCTGTATTTCCAAAGCAGCTCTCRTCCATTTTTCTTCTCCCATGCTGACCCCATGACGATAGCAATGAACCATAGAAGATTCTGGTCCCTGCTGGTGTCTGRTGTGACTAACTCAGACACTCAGAACAACCCAACAACTCCCTGCCAAGTGTTTTAAGGTGAAATTCCCTCACTTCTTCGGGAATAGCAGAGGATAGGGTCTGGAAAAGGAGTGTGCTGTGTGGGGGATTTGCACCATGGGGAATGTGGCGGATGGAATATCTGGTCCCCTGAGACCAGGGTCATCCCACCAGGACTTCTTCTTAGATATGCTGCCTGTGAGGGACCTGTCCTCATGTGCAGGAAGGGATGAAAAGCAGATTCAGGTTCAGTTTATCCTTTCCAGAGCCTGTGTGACTGGGTAGATGATGTGTTTGGCTCTCTGCTGGCCCAGGGCAGGTTTACACATCCTATGGGAAAGGGGTTGGCYACTGGGCAAAGCCCCTTTGTGAGCCAGTAGATTATCAAACAGCCTCTCCAAACCTCATTAGCAGCAGCACGTGGACTGATCTGTCCACAAATTCTGGGGAATTAGGAGGTGGAGGTGTTCTTCTGCAGCTGTACCATTGTACAGATTAGTTTTCAAGCACTGCCATACTTTGAAAATTAATCTCTTTTAAATGAAATGTTCATTTTAAAATGATGTTTAATGATGTCTCATGCATCCTGAGATGCTGGCAGGAAAAGGTTTGTTCTGCAGCTGACAAAGGAGGGCAGGGAGCTAATTAACAAAGACAATCAAACTTTCATTAGTATTTCGAAAGCCTGCACCTTAAAATGTTTTGCTGCAAACAACTGCTATTTATGTTTCCAAACCCCATCCTTTTCTATCAGTGCTTCCTTTAAAGATGCTTTATTGTGTGGCTTTCTAGGTGACACCACATGTAATAGATTTCTTGGAAATAGGGTTTAACCATTAACCATGAGGATGTGTGTCATTATTTTCTTCAGCTAGTGCCTGAAGGTGAAGCTGAGTGAATTTAATGCATTAAGAAAGGTAATTATCAGATAATCTTGATTGCCAAGGTTCTTCCTTCTCCAGCAAAAACTGATGGAGGCATAATCTGTGTACACGAGCGTCTCATTTTTCCTTTCTGACTTTGATTTAGGTCTGACAGCATTATACAGCATTGTTTCTCTTATTTTTGTATTTTTGCTGCTAATATTTCTTCCATATATCTCATCTGTTTCCTTGTTCACCCTCATAAATTACACTTCTTTTACCAACTCCTTTCCTTTAAGTAATAATTATATGGTCAAATGGATTGCTCTGCATTAAGGGCTAGAGGGGAAAAATTGGCAAATTTTCCAGTAACAGATTTTTTTCTCCTTTTCTGAAAGCTGAGGTGTAAGTTTGTCACAGCTTTCACAAATCTTCTTTCTCAGCAGTCATGCATCAAAGGCTTAGAACTGCAAATGAATTATTTTGATTACTGYTGCCTTGGGAAGATCTCCAGGGATAGGAGGTGGTGGGCTTAGCTACTGTCCATCCCTGTCRGGCCAAATCCTGCTCCCAGGGGAGGAGGGCATTAGGAATTTTGCCACTGGCTTCAGTGGGGCTAGGATTTAGCACGGAGAACACATTTTTCTTTGGGGAAAAAAAAAAATCAGACTCAGGCTCCTGTGAGGTTGAGTCCCCAAATTTGGTAGAATTCAGTATTTTGCTTCCCTGTATTTAGCCAGTATTCAGGTGAATGAGGGAAAAGACAAAATGAAGGACACTTGAGGAGACAACAAGAAATAATATGTAAAAAAATTCTTTTGAGATAATTGCATCATCAAAGGAAGAAACAGCTTTTCCTTCCCTGACTTTTYGCTTTTGTCTGATAGATCCTTGCAAATCTGACTTTGCCACCTCACTGTGAGAAAGATTAGAGATGAATCTATGATAAAACTAATGAGGATCTAGAGAAAATGATCAAACCCAAATAGACTTAGTATTTTCTGCAGGATATTTTAATCAGTTCACACACCCCTGCATACCAGGCATGTAAGGTTGGTTTCATTAGTTTTTTTTCCTCCCCTTGGTAACTGGCAAGGGAGAAAACTGGGACAGGAGGAATTTCCAAAGCCTCATCTCTTCTTCCACTTTCCCTTGTCCTTATCCTTAGGACAAGCAAACCTGACAGGAGGGGGCAGCCAGGTGGGGTCGGGCTCTTCTACCTGGGAACAAGGGACAAGACAAGAGGAAATGGCCTCCAGCTGTGCCAGGGGAGGTTTAGGTTGGGTTTTGGGGAAAATTGCTTCACCCAAAGGTTTGTCCAGCCCTGGCACAGCTGCACAGAGCAGTGGTGGAGTCCCCATCCCTGGAGGGATTTAAAGTCTGTGTGGATGTGGCACYTGGGGACACGGGGCAGTGGTGGCCTTGGCAGTGCTGTCAGAGTTGTCAGAGTTGGACTTGATGGTCTTGCAGGGCTTTTCCAACTTAAATGACTCTGTAATTCCATGATTCCCTCTGCTTTTACAGTTTGGATGCCCCTGCCTCACTCACTGTGCAAGGAGCTCTGCTGTCCCCAGGTTTGTCACTGCCCGTGTCCRTCACTGAGCCAGCCCAGCTCTGCTGCACTGCCTGCTCCTCCCTGGGTGACCTGGGGATGCTCAGGCTTTTCCAAGAGCTGGGAATCCCCAGGGGAAGCTGCATCTTAAATCACAGAAAATCCATGAAAAGTATTTACATGGTGGCAGTAGTGGATTTGCCAGGTAGCAGGAGGCAAAGTTCTTGTCAAGGAGAGCAGATAAAATAGTCTCTTATTTTAATTAAAGTAATTATTCATGAGACTCCAGATGTTAAAAAAAAAGAAAAAGAACAARCCCCTTTGCCTAACAATGAATAGCAACATAAATTGCCTGAGTTCTCTGTGTCAGGACAATGGCTCCACTAATCAATATATCTCTCCAGTTTTATAAAATAATGTTAATAGCTATTGCTGTCAATACTTCTATGGGAAATAATTTAATAGAAGATTATTGTCGATCTATTACTTTTTTTTTACATCCCATTCATTAGAATTATATCCTTCTGTGAGTTGTCTGAAAAAAAACAAAGGGCTCTGAAAAGGACTCCCTGCTGTACTAAATTCTATAGGCCTTCAGAGGAAATTCCATAGAGCTGTATTACATTTCTATAGATTTAATTCCTGGTGCTTTCTGTGGGAGTTTTTCCCCAGGAGGACATATGTGAGAGATCTAATGCTCTATTTGTATGTGCTTCAGTCCTCAGTGGTTTTCATCCTTTTTTGTTTGTGGGCTACCAAAAAAATTTCCACTAGAACATGTGGGCTCTTGTGTATTGAATTTGCACTCAGTGACCGTAGGCTTCACTGCTTTATGTGGGAATTACTCCAGTGAATCTGTGGACAACAAATTGAGAACCACTGTTTTATTTATTTCCTTTATGCKGGCCATGGAATAGAAAATGTAACCACCACTCCATGTGTCTGGGAGCAGCTGAGAATACTCATAACACATTACTGTAATCATCACTATTGTCATTTATTAATTTACACCAATTCACATCTGCTTTTCCAAAGTGAGGGTCAGGCTGGAAATACCCCTGAAGTAAGAGAACAGGAGCAGTTTTAAACTACAATGAGTATTGCTGCCATGATGTTGGTTTTAGAGAAGCAGCATTAGGGGAATGGAGGGAATACTTGAGGAAAGAAATATACCCAGGCTGCTGGGAAACTCAAAATATGAGTGAGTGCAGTGAATAAAAAAATCTGCAACCATAGYAGTGAAATTTAGTTTGTGTTTGAATGTGTCCAGTGGTTGTTTCTCACTGATACTCATTAAAAATATAAGAATCARTGGCCTATTCTTTCCAAGACCAGCATTTTACCCCCATTTAGGTGTTGAAAGAYAAAAGCAGAGCCTTTAATAATATTTGATAATTAGATTTCTTGACTTCTAGGCAGTGAGTGTTTGCTGTTGTATCCCTCTCAGTGCACAAGGCAGACAAATCTGTTGTGAAAGTGTTTCTGGCTCTGAGAAATCATACAGATGAAGGAGCAGAAGTTTTAAATTATCCTGATGTAAAACAATTCTTGAGTCAGGGTAGACTTTTTTAATGTTTTAGGARCTTTACAAATCCCCATGAATCAGTGCATTTGGAATCTTATGGAACAGGTTCAAAAACTGTCAAAAAGGTCTATTCAATATTGAATATGCTTGCACTGTGAATAGCAGAGAGGAAAACCCAATGTCTGCCAAAGGAATCTAAAAAGGACTGATAAAACAAGCAGAAATCAGTTCTTTCAACTCCGCAAGGTTTTGTTTCTTTTTTTCTTTCTCTCTTTTTTTTTTTTAATGTAAAAAAAGACATAAACACAAAAGCTGCAGTTGACAGTGTCTCTTTGACAGCACTTTTGTAGCCATTTAAGCAAAACAATGCAAAGCAGCTTTCTGGAGGCCGCTGGCAGAACATACTGTAGCTCTCAAACTTCACACAGACTGCTGAGAAATGAAATGTTTGACTGAGAAGCTGATGTGGGTTTGGCAACATTGCTTAATTGATAGTGTGAAAAGAAAAAGGATTCTGCTTCCACCATCTGCAACAGTAACAGGGACCAGCTCTTTGTCTGGCAGCATCTGTAGCYTTCCTCCCACCTCTGCCTCACCAAAACAGGGGAAGTGCAAGGAGACAGGGCAGCCCGTGCGCCTGGGAGGATCAGAGCGTGGATTTCCTTCCAGGTTTAATTACTGRTGTGAAACTCCTCTTTGGCCTGGCCATATTCCTGTCGGCAGAAAGGTTCTTTGGAGCAGGAGCTGGCTGTGCTGCATCGGCCCTTCCAGGTTCWCAGGTCAGTGTAAAACTCACCTGAGAGGGGTGAGGGGATTTAATGTGGGCTTTCCTTACTTAGGACTTCCATGGCCACTTGTGCATTTGGGAATGGGATTGGGATCTCCTGCTATTTACAAATTAAAAATCTTTTCCAAGCCACTCGTGGCTCTCCTACCAATCCTTGCTCCTCCTCTCTGTCCTTCCCCTTTGAGGGAGAGCCTTTTCTTGGCTTTCCTTGGTGGACCAGAGCATGGCCAGATTATTGCAACAGCCTCTTTCTGGCAATGGCAGAAAATTCAAGACRTATCACCAAGGCCAGTTAATGGGCAAGCCAGACCAGTGCAGAACACTTCTGCCCAGTATTTATAAATCATGACCTAAATTAAGTCCTATAAAGTTTTAAATCACTCAGAAGAAACCCCAGAATTTGTTTTCAGGTAACAAGAGTGGTCTCTTGTGCAATTTCCCACACTTTTTTAGCYCCTTTCTTGTTTTTCTTTTTAATATGGAAAGGGTCCCATCTAGTCCTGATGTGGCAGAACTTAAGCAAAGAGCAAGTTTGCCAATTAAATAACTTGAACACCTGTAAGACTTTGCAATAAAGTGCTCATTTGTCACATTTTGATATGAAAGAGACTTGCAGAAAGTCTCTGGTGAACATAAAAGTTTTATCACAATGGCACTTCAATTTCTGTAATGTTTAAGAGAGGAACTGTAGGGCAGTTCCTGCTGTAGTATAAATATCATCTGTGAAAATAATTTCATGTGATGAGAGCGTTTGTGACTAAGAAGTTGCACTGTGCTTTGCCATTATTGGCCTAATCCTCCYCTGTGTCCATCCATCTGAATTCCATTCCCAATCTGCCTTCAGGCATGTTATGTACAATTAATAAATCATCCTGACTAACTCTTTTTTTTTCCATATATGTAATTTTGGCTGAATTGTTTKCACAAAGGAGGACAGTATGATGTTTTATATCCAAGGCCTGTATTTGTAATATCTCCTTTATTTAGTAGCATTTATCATGTTGCTCAGACAAAGTTGGAATCCTAATAAATCTGTACCCAGAAGTAGGGACCATRTGTTGGTCTACCAAACCAATGGCAGATCAAGTGAGGAATACACTGGAGGTGAAAGTGAACAGTTCAAAAGCAGGAGAAAATGAGTTAAATGTATTAAAAATCCATTTTCTATACCCAGCTTTTATTTGGACCCTGAGCACAAAGCTTGTCCTCCTTGCTCTTGACAGCATTCCCCCAAAGATTTCCTGGCTTTCTGCTATTTACACTCTGACTGCAGTCCAGCCTCAGTGCTGAAGTGGTTWTTCCCATTTTTCATRGAGTGGTTTGAGTTGGAAGGGACCTTTAAAGCTCATGTACTCCAATCCCCCTGCAATAAGCAGAGACACCTTTCACTAGAGTAGGTGGCTCAGAGCCCCATCCAATCTGACCTCGAGTGTTTCCAGGAACGGGGCATCCACCACCTCTCTGGTGCCCCATGCCTGTGCTGGTGTTTTACCACCCTGAAAAARCCTTGATCTAACCCAAATCAACCCTCCTTCAGTTTAAAACCATTCCCCCTTGTCCTGTCACAACCAGCCCTGCCAATAAGCTTGTCCCCATCTTTCTTCTAGGCCCCTGTAAGTACTGAAAGGCTGCACTGAGGTCTCCCTGGAGCCTTCTCTTCCCCAGGCAGAAAATCCCTGTTTTGGGAGTCACAGCTCAGAGAAAGAYCAGGCTAAAAGCTGGTGAAGTGCTCTGAGTCCATCAGCAATGCTGGGAATGGTGGTTCTCCTTGGAAATGGGATGGGATTGTGGAAGGAGAGAATCCCAGCAAGGCTTTCACTCAGCCCACCCTCCAGCTCTCTGTGGGAATTTGCAGAGCCTCTGGAGATGGCCAAAGCCATTCCCTGTAGGAGCATCAGCACTCATGTCTACAGCAGAGTGAGGAAGTGGCATTGTTTTATGTGTAGYATTTCAATATATAATCCTTAAATGCTAACAAGTTTTTCTTCATTTTTACACAGACTAGCTGCAACTCAGACTTTTCCTAAAACCTAACTTTCAAAATTCATGCCTTGAAAAACCTGTTTGCTGACTCAATTTATTTATTTTTCTGGAGCTGTAAATAGACAAACACATTTTCTTGTAATGGTGCAACCCAGAGGGAGGCATTCAAATGTCCTGGCCTCAGAGGAGATGACCCCTACTCTTGTGACTTGTAATTAGGAGCCTCTCATTAAACTGCCAGGAGTGTCTGCTCATTCTGTCACTTGTTTTAACTCCAGCTGGCTAACAAGAAAAAAGGAGTTTTCTTGCAGGTTTTTATCTGCAAAAATCACTGCAACCTGTTGTGACTGGTATAGATCTGTGAGAGAAATTATAGCAATGTTTTGATGTGTAGKGGTAATACTTCTGTCATCGACACCCGATGCTGAAGGCAGAGATAACTTCAGCAGGAGAAGGATTAGACAAAGTAATCTGCAATAAATAAATTTGGTCTGGGCTGTAAATCACTTCAGAATTCTTCACAGCGTTTTGTCTTCCTCACTGGCCTTCAGATATCTGGTGTCTTCACTGCACTTGACAAGTGTTTGTGTCTCTTCTCTAATGAGGAATTTGGGAAGGTTCTGAAATATGAGTTTAGRTTTTTACAATTGAAATTTTAGGGGTTTTCCTCCCCAGAAACRTAAGAAACATTTTGGGAGTTACTTSATAATCGGTAAGGCTGAAGAAAAAACTGCAGGGAAAGCAGAATGTGATTCAATGGAAAGCTTTCTGAAAACTTGAAAATTTGATTTTATTTTAGTAAAACAAATATAAAGTTTTGTGAAAAAAAATCCACTGAGTAAAACTAAATTTTCTTTCCTTTCAGCTGACAGTGTGCTGTCTTTTAGTAGACAAAATTCTGCTGCTGTCACTGCTTATGTACGGTACATGTGTGTCACTTCCCCAAGTTGTGTACAGTATTTAAAGCCAAGCCTTTCTTACCACTTTGTAATAGAAGAGAGAAGAACAGTTCATCACATTTCAAAATGGGKTTTTTTCCTTCCATGGGACAGAACAATGTTTCTGAAGACGAGGTTTGTGTGTTCAGGGTACCCAAGAGCTCATGAGGTGCTGTGAGGCACCAGAAGCTGCTTGAGGAGCCTGGAACAAGCTGAGCTGTGCTGTTTGAAGCTGCCTGGCTCTGCCTGGCACGGGCAGCACCGTTATCACCTCCTCCAGTGATGTGCTGCCAAGGAAACTTCCTGGGGACTGCAGCCCACGATGCCCGGAGCCCTCCCACAGCTCCTGAGCCAGGCAGCACCTGGGACACCCCACATCTCCAGCTTG
>JACDOX010000286.1:641326-655894 GCA_014549065.1 Cardinalis cardinalis
TCTTCCGATCTCCCTTCCCTTCCCTTCCCTTCCCTTCCCTTCCCTTCCCTTCCCTTCCCTTCCCTTCCCTTCTGTGTTTTCCACTTCACACTTGGCTAAACCTCCCCTGGATACGAGCGTGTCGCCGTACATTTCCCCACTCCTCATGTGGCATGCCTTGCAGTTAGCTCATTCTTTCTGCTGGATAGAACCTCAATACATTAAGAAAAGGATTAGTATGTGCAAAGCACAAAAAAAAAAAAATCAGAATACTGGAGAGTACTTAATTGGCCAACTGCCGTCAACCATTTCAGCACTTGCATCTTCCGAGCTGCTTGCACYGTATTGTTAGAGGAGAATAAATCATTTGACACAACTAGGTTTTCAAAAAATATGTGAAAACCATTCAGGCAAAAAATCAGTTGAAATGTATGAAATTTTCCATCTGAGTGCTCTCTGCTAAGAGAGAATATTTCAGTGAGGCGCAATATTTAATCTTGTTTTAAAATAAATAGTTTACTATATAAAATCACTTGGGGTGTGATTTTTTAAAACGTAGTGTAATTTTATTTTAGTTTTAAGGTTTGTACTGAGGGATGATGGAACATAAACAAGGTCTAGGCAAAGTTGTGTGTTAGAAATAATCCTGCTGCAGTGGCTTGTGTGAGGCACAKGCACAGATTTAAATCTATGAAACATTTAAACGGATAGAAATCTGTGAATGTGGCTAACACAGAGCACAGCCCATCCTTGCTTTTGTACAAAATGGGACTTYTGCATCTCTACAATGCATGACTTGGGTGAGATGTTTTTCCTTATCTGTTGCRTTATCCTGTACTGTTGGAAATGGTGCATTTCACAGAACCACAGAACAGTTTGGGTTGGAAGGAACCTTAAAACTCATCTCATTCCCCTCCCCTGCCTTGGGCAGGGACACCTTCCACTCTACCAGGTTGCTCCAAGCTCCATCCAAGTGACCTTGGACACTTCCAGGGATGGGGAGTCCACAACCTCTCTGGGCACCCAGTGCCAGGGCCTCACCACCCTCACAGGGAAGAATTTGTTACTAATATCTGATCTAAACCTTCTTTCCTTCAGCCTGAAGTCATTTCCCCCTTGTCCTCTCTCTCCATGCCCTTGTCCAATATCCCTCTCCAACCTTTTTGCAAGCTCCCTTTAGGTATTGGAAGGCTGTTATAAGGTCTCCCCAGAGCCTTCTGTTCTCCAGGCAGAACAGCTTTGAGAAGCAAGCAGAGCCAGTAAGTGATGGACCGGAGGTCTGAGCCCAGGAAGCTGCTCCCACATTCTGCGAAAGGCTGGATGGTGCTCACTGATGTTTGCAGCCTCTGACCCATGCTTAGAGTGTGGCATAAAAGGACAAAGCTTCTGGAAGATCACTTTGTGCAAAGGTTTTATGACAAACTCCATTTTTTGGACTGAGATTTAAGTAGAAAAGAGTGTGTCATACCTGAAGTACCTCATTGAAAATGCCCACTACGGAACATTTAGCTAATTAAGTAGCTTATTAAAACTACAGGGGTTTTGCAACACATGCATGGGTATGAGCCAGTCATGGCTCATTAAAGTCCTAATCCTGAAAGCTGCTGAGAACAGGAGACATTTCTCTGAACTGTGCAATCTTTTGCTCTGAAGTTTTATGATCTACGGGAAAACAGCCCCGGATCCGCTGTCAATACACGGCCGATACAATCAAACCCTAAGTGGCTCCACATGCATTCYCTTAATTGTTAGCTGTCGTATTGAGATTAAATTGGGCATTAAATTAAAGAGAGATTAAATTGTGACCTGAGGTGTAGGATTCATACATGCACTTAAGTATAAATCCTATTGTTTATTGGGAATAAAAGAACTCACGTTGCTTTGTTTGCAGTGTTYGGTTTATTCTTCTTAATATAGAATAAGGAAATTTAAAAATAACTTCTGACTGTGTAAGTTTGTGTTCACTCTCTCAAAGGAAGAGTAAAAGGAAAAGCTTTAGGGTCCAGAAGGCTTTTCCATCACCCTCCAGCTGCTTCTGCAACTCTCTCCCATCCTCACAGGTWGTGATCAGGGAACCTCCTTAGAAATCCTCTGCACACAGCTGAGCATCTTCGGTTTTGTGCACCTTAGCAAATGAATTTACTCTTTCTTTCTGAATATATAGGGGAAATTTGTCTTTTATTTGACTTTGTTGTTGGAGGGAGGATTTTTAAAATTGTTTTTGTCATTGCTTTGGTGATTTGACCATCAAATCTGCTTTTTGGCCCTTTAGCAGGAGGGTTGGCAACCTATGGAGCAGGTGCTGAGAGAGGCGTGGTGGGCAGCAGGTCCACACAGGCTGAGGTTTGGGAGCTGCAGCATCTGGGAGGGCTGCAGATCACAGCCCCCATTCCCTGCTGAATTTGGGACAGCAGTGGGACAGGCAGCCCATCTGCCCCACAGCAGCAAGGCATTGCCAAGCAGCTGCTTGTCAGCATCWCTGTCTTCCAACTCCCAGCAAACCCCTACCAATGCAAGTAACCTGTAATTGAGAGGAGAGAGCTGCAGGCTGGCACACGGCTCCTGAAAGCTGCTGATCTTCACATTAACAACCTCATCTTCATTTTGTTCCTGCTTGGGCTCTGCTTGCTGTGCTCCTCCTCTCTGTATTTTGTTATTTCCCCAGGTTCGTCGTGTACATCAATCACCACCCAGCTGAGATTTCCAGTGGAGACTGGGAAGATGGTAATGAACAATCATTCAAAGCATTTGGGGTTTTTTGGKACTCCTGTCCCTAAATGACTGTCTGTGAATGGCAAGCCTTGGTGTASGAGACAGACCTGGCACAATTTAGCTCCAAACCCAGTGTGCCATTGCCCTGCATGGATGAGCTCTTCTGACCATGAKGCTTGGTGAATGCACAAACAGGATGATCCCAGACCTGGGAACAGGAGGGAGAACTGGGTCATGCTTAGGCTGTGCTTGGCTGAAAGTGGCAGCTGAAGATCCAACCCATTCTATTTTCTGTTCTTTTGAGGCTGAGAATAGTGCTGATGTGAAATGGGGCATAAAACTAAATAAAAACACAACAAATTTGGATCTTTTGAACACTGTCAAGCAGAGAGCTGACCAACCTCAGATGAGATTAATAACTTGCCTGAGACAGCAGTCTCAAGCTGGGTCTAATCAGGAATATCTATTGAAGGTTTCTGGCTTCCTGTCCAGTGCTYAGCTCATTAGATCACATTTCTCAGCACTTCAAATAAGCAGTTCTACAGTTTGCTCATTTTAAACCTTTTTATTCCTACTGCTCCATTTCTTATTTATAAGAATGTTAAATTAAGCATTTACCTTAAATTAAATCCTGTAAGTCTATGAGATACTTTTCCTTTTATGAAGTATTATGAAGTAAACCTTGTCATATAAACAATTAAAGCAAAGAGGAAATTCAGACACCTTCTAGACCTTGAGCTGTCAGTGAATGAATGAAATGCAATGAAATGAAATGCAATTCAATTCACAGAAAAATAAATGATGGAATTACATAATTAAACCCCTTACCCAAACAGAGCCATAACAAATGAGCTGATCTATCAGAACTCCATGAGATCAGTTCTCAAACTGCAGATCCAAAGAGAAGATGATACAATGGCTCTCACAGCAAAAACCTCCCACAAAAGGGCACGAGCTACAGGCATGAATTACTGTAATTACAATTCATTTAGCAAAATTAGGCTGCATATTACTCATAGATTTGAAAGCAGTATGGGTGTTAAAGAGAAAAGGTGATGATCCCATGCTCAAGGGAGTGTAGAATGTTCTTGGAATTTCCTGGGATCCCCAGGACAGCTCCTGGCCATCAGAGCTYGCCGATGGCTCCAGTGTGAGAGCCTGGCTTTAACTGACATGAGGTTATTTGAGATTTAGATAATTTCTGTCAGCTTCTGAGCCAGATCCTGGGCTAATCTGAGCTTTGTGCAAATCCATGAGCTTGCAGTGTTGAAAATTAGAGCCAAATTGGATCATTTTATGCAAAAAAAAGTACACGGTAGTGGGTGATGTGTACTTGTTCCCTTCACTTCTGTTGATCATGTTTT
Source organism: Cardinalis cardinalis (assembly GCA_014549065.1). Lineage (NCBI taxonomy): Eukaryota > Metazoa > Chordata > Aves > Passeriformes > Cardinalidae > Cardinalis > Cardinalis cardinalis. Next base: position 645,382 of record JACDOX010000286.1, read on the forward strand.
TCTGGGATCTAAATTTGCTTACTCCATCCTCCACTTAATTGCACTTGTACAGCACACAGATTATCCTGCTCCCAGTTGGTTTCTATAGCCTTCACTGAAGGTATTTTTTTCTTTCCACCTGAAGACTGAATTTCATGCTGTTTTCATAGAGGTTTTGAGGTTAAATGCTCCAATATTTCTATAGCTATTTCTGGGCTTGGAGTAAAGTTTCTCTCTGCTATTTCCTCACTGACCTTTTTAGAAATTGAAATTACTTTGAGCTCCCTGTTATGTTTGCAAAAGACTTCTGCATTCTCCCCCTCTGCAGTGGCATATTATAAATATTTCCTTTGATGTGTCTTTACTCCATTCCCTCCCACCCTCTCCTTTTCCAGAATGGTGTACTGTTCCCTTTCCTTTTCTTCCTCACCAGGGCTGCTTATCTGCAGCCCAAAGCGAGGAGGTGGTTCCCTTTAGCATGTAAATAAAGCAACATTTTTTTTTTCAGCAAGCAGCTCAGGCTGGAATTCCATGCCAGAAACTCTCCTCTACACAATGATGAGTTCAAGTTCTGCATTGTGCCAAGGGTTTTTTCTTTCACAGTAGGAAAGGTGATCAGTCTGCAATTAGTCCTCTCCTTCCCCAATCTTTTGTAACTCCATCTTTGCTAATTTCTCATCTCTCAGGACCAAAGGCAAAGGTAACTTTTGGGAATCCATTTAATGTGACAGTGCTCCCATCATCCAGTTCTGCATAAAATTAGCCTGTCCTCCAGCTGATGGTAAATGATGTGGCATTAGAGCAATATTTGGAAAGATGTGCCTCGAGATCTCTATTCTGGTCAGATGAGCGGGGAACATGCTTTTGCATTTTAATTTGAAATTCAGTGAATATTTTGAATGCCACAGCATGTCTATAACATTATTTAAAAGATCCTGTGCACTCAGGCATGTAATGATTGACATTGGCTGTAACTTGATGCAATGTTGCACTGTTTTAATTCTTTTTGGGGCAGTGTTATCTTTGATCACTTCGTATTCACTGGAAAAATCCCACAATTGCAATCCCACATTATGTTTCAGCGAGGATGCCAAGTTCTCTATGGTGCGTAGCTATTCAAGGCACTTTGTCCACCCTCAGGCTGCTCATTAAAGTGATGGCAGTTTCTATTTTAATGAATAAGGTAGAGTGCAAATTCCCAACTTCATTCATAGACCTTGAATGGTCAAAAGGAGAGGGTTCTTTTTTCAGTTCCCAACTTCTTTGTTTTCTTGGAAATTGTGTAAATGTGTTCATAACCATGGCCACAACTCCATGTGCATGCAAAACCCATCAAATTACAAGTTTTTATCTTGTGCCCAGGGCTTGTATTATTAAAACTTCCTTTTGTGACCAACACCCCCCATCCCAGATTTCGTTTCTAGACACAGTTACATGTCCATATTGCAAGAGGTAAGAAAAGGGGATGCCTGACAAGAGCGACTTAGCTCCCTCTTTTAATTCCCTGTTATTCCCTCGCTAATCGTCAGTCCTGTGCCAGAAAGCCTTCCCATACAGCCCAACATTCCTTGCTTTCAGAGGCTGCCATTTCAAAGGCTGCACTTGCCCACAGTTACACAGCAGGGGCATGAAAGCTGCTGCACGTTCCCTCTCCAGTTGAAAGGCGGCACTTTAAGGTAAAGCATGAACCAAGTGCAGCGCTGAAGTGCCGCACAAACGCGAACGCTCGGTGGCAGGGAGGGAGGCAGAGTTCCCTGCTTGCTCTCCTGCCTATTATCCACGTGCCATTCAAACCTAACAGCCTGGACGCCTTCTTTTGGCCGCTCTCACTCCCGGTTTGCTGTGAAAAACCCTTTTTTCCTGCCCTTTCCCCAACGTTTGGGAATAGCCGTGGCTGCCAAGGAAAGGTTTTTTGAAGGTGGTGCCGAATTGCTCCTCAAAACTGGGTTAAGGAGCACATGGATTGCAATGCTGTGCCCACATTGATTCTGAACCCCCTGCCAGCCAGAGGGAAGGGCATTTTGGGGTGCTCGTAGCTGCCCTGGTGGATAAGAATATCCAGTGGGGGAGGCACCGATGCAGATTTGGAGCACTGGGCTCACCCTTGGGTGTCAGCCYAGTGGGGCAGGTTTGGCTCTGGGCTCCGTTCAGCTCAGGCTCAAGGAACAAGCAGCAAAAGCTGCCCAAGGGCCTTTGCAACCCCCCAGCACTCTGGTGAAGTGCCCTTTGCGCTTCCCAGAGCTCAGCAATCCCAAAAAGTGCAGGTCTTTCCCACAAGGCCAAGCCACGGGGCCGTTGGAGACCCACCAAGAGAACTCTGCCTCCATCTTCCCCTGCCCACARCTCCTTGGACCAGATCCATGTTTTCTGCAGAGACTTTGGCTWTAGCTGGGAGGCACAAGTTCCTTTGCTTAGCGCACAATAATTTTTACTCGGTTGTATAAAATCAGAGAATCAACTACAGGCGCCTTTTAATTTTTTTTTCCTTGGGAAAAAACTGAAGATAAATATTGAAATGAAAAAAGGGTTTGCTATTTAATAGTATTAAATCACTGCACGCAGTTGCAGGAGACTAAGGAATTATTTTAATATTGTTTCCATTTGCATATGTTCCTCCAAAATCCTCTTGCTGAGGCACGCAGTTTCAGGGGAGACGCTGGAACATTTAATCATTTAATAAAAGCAGCTCTTGCCGTGTATTTGTTATAGTCGTGGATTTTACACACCACATCTTTGTGGTACAAAAAGAACTTGATCCAGAAGGGAAAAGTCCTACCTCATTTCAGCTACACTAAAATCAGTTTACTCCTTAAAAATCTTCCCCTTCATTATCCATGGGGCTTAGGGCTCCCCAGATGAGGAGTTGACTTTAATGCCAGGGAATGCTCACCTCGTCATTGTGTTGTGATAGAAACTATACTTGACTGGAAAATGTGATTTAAGGGAGTAGAATTTGTTACACTTGGGCCATGGAATGCTGACATCCCTCATCCCAGACTCCTCCATTGGGCAAGTTAACACACCAAGGGCAAGAATCAAAGACAGAGGCTCTTTACYTTGTCCTTCCCTCTCCCTGCCTGTGGAGCCTGGGGTTTCCTTCCCAAAGCTCCCAGCCATGCAGAAGAGAGTTTTTTTACTAAAACTTGCAGTTTTGGTAAGGTTGGTGACTGTTCCCAGGGAGGGAGCACTGTCAGTGCTGAGCAGTGGTGCTGCCTGGCAGGCAGAAGAYGCGTCCCAAGGGAGCTGGGCTCACTGCAGAGCCTGCATGGGAAGATTTGGCTCTCCTTGGAGAGATTTCATGGGATAAATCTTGGTGACTTCAAATCTGATGAAATTAAAATTTAAATAACAGGTTGGTTTGGKGKTTTTTTCCCCCTTAACTGGTAGCTCTGTGAATTCAACAGAGAAAGCCACTCAGTGGCCTTTTTGCCTTGAGCATCCTCAGCACAAAGATTTAGTGTTTGGAATTTAAATTATGATCTGATGATTTTCCATGTGCCACAACAGATATTGCTCACTCTCCTAGAGCTGCGGGAGCTGAAATAAAACAGCCCAGAGAAAAAGCAGGAGGGCTAAACAAACAAACCTCAGCATACAGAACTTGAGCTTTTTAAGGAGCAGAAACCTAATGCCAAGGACTTTGGTCTTAGCAGTGTGTGACCCCTAACAAGCAAAAGGAGTAGATCATTGAATTAAAAAAGAGCCATTTTCCAGAATGTAATTGCACCTTAAGGGCAAATAAATATCTTCTTGCTGCTTAGATTGGTAGCGTTCCTTCCCATAACTGAAGCATCAGGAATAATTATGCTAAAAGACACTTAAGCTTGTAGAGAAAACACATATTGCATTTTATGATGCTCTTGCTGGGCTTCTTGTGTAACATGAGAGAGATTATATTAACACTGGTGCTACATCGGTGTAGAATTACACCCCCGTGTTGGTCTGAACTGCATTGTGCAGCTTTCCTCACTTTTTATAGCTCTATTAATGGTTTTCAAAAACTGTGGGCTAAAGGAGTATTAAAATGTCTTGGCAATGTACAGTCACTCAATCTTTTTACTGTGGGATTACATATACCTTGTTTCTATTTGATTTTGATTGCTTGCTTGGCCTAGATTCCCTGCAAGCGTTCGGTATGACTGAATAATTTTTAGTTGTACTTTCTTGCCATGCTTTATGCTAATCTGCTGATGTTTTGCAGCCGCAGCACTGCCAGTCAGTGCTGCAGCCCACAGTCTTTATCCTTTACTGGATTTTTAAAAGGGTATTTTATTGCCTGTCATTACCATTCATTGTGGCTTTATGGACTGTGCTCTGTGCTCGGCGCTGCGGCTGCCGCTCGCTCCCCGCCGCAGCTCCCGCGCCTTTGTTCTGCCCAGCACAAGTTTTCTGGGGGCCCTTCTGCCTCCCACCCCTCCAGAGGGCCTCAGATACAGCCCCCTTTCCACGGGGCAGATGGGAGAGTGTCATTTCAGCTCTGTGGTTTATAGGAAATGGGTTTTTTCCCCCCAAATATCGCTGGGTAAATGTTAAATGCAGGATGCGAAATGCGCTGTGCTGCGGGAGTTTTGGTACCTCTCAAGCAGCTTKTTATGATGCTAATGCACCAGTGGAAGGAAATGCCCCTGTTTCATCCAAATGACGTATTTCAATTAATAATTATTTATTAAGAGCTCACAAAATTTCTCATTCCTTGCTTATGGGTATTTCTCAGCTTTATTTAATAACATGTGGGTGTAGGTAAGGATCAARCCCATAGCTGCAAACTGCAAACCTATTGCCTCAAAATTGGTGGTTCACATAAAGCAGAACTCAACTCTAAATAAAATTACTGCACATTGAGGACATTCTTCCAACTCAATGCTCACCTTCTTTCATCTCTAGTAGGGATACAATTTTCAATACTTTCTTTTAGTTGGAGTTGCTTTTGGGACAGTTAAGTCATTAGGAAAATATTGAAGCTGTGGGAAAACAGAGCTTTGTCAGTTTAACTTTCTGGAAAAAAACCACAAATGCAGTGAATCAGAATAATTTTTTTAAGTGGATTGGACCTCATGCCATGCTCAGTCCCGAGACTCATTGGGAAATGTGCATGGACATCCCTCTGGTCACAGGAGATGGGGCAGAGGGGGCTGGAGCTGCCAGGCMGGTCTGATGTTACCTGTGGTGCATCACTTTTTCACTGCTGTTGTCCTGTGAAGGTCTGAGATCATGGAAAGGAGGGAAGGCTGGAGATTTACTGGTTTGGATTTAGTTAGATTGGAACARAGGAATTTATGTATGAATACAAATATTCATAAATCCTTGCCTGACTCCTCAGCCAAAGGAAAATGGATAGCTTCCTGTAGCAACAGTTAATGTTTTGATTGGTGTCTTTAAAGTAAATAAATCACTCACTCTGTACTTTTTCATGAAGTGATTTACACCCTTAAGATGCAGAGCTCTTTCAGAGCAGGCTGATGTTAGATGGGGATGTGCTGTGAAAGCCYTGCTTCCCTGCTGGAGGATCTGCAGGGGCTGTTAACCAACAAGTTACCTCCCCTGAGCTGCACAGACACACTCTGGGAAAAGCCTGGAACACTGACTTCAGTGGGAGCTGAGTGCTCAACACCTCCCAGGATTGGACCTCAAATACTTATCTGTAGGAGCTTTCCATTATTCATTCTACAAATGAAACTGGTTGTAATGTAAATTATAAAATGAATCTTTCTGCGGCTTAAGATCCTGTAACTTAAACCTCCTAGGCTGCTTATCTGCCTTCTGCCACCTACCTACAGTTTATCCAGTGCACTTGGCATTCTTGATTGTTCAGTGCATATAAATTTCAATCATACCCACAGGGTCCCTCTATTCTATAATAGCTTGCATTGTGAGCAATTTAGCAGAGAACCGCTCTGCCCAAACACTGAGTGAGACATTTGCTATTGGGAAAAGCAAAACCCTTGGGAAGTACCACGCATATTCCTCACAAAGTGCTGTAATAAGGCAATTGTATTGAAATTAAAAAAAAGAGAGATTGAGAGATTTATCTCCCCTTTCAGTCACACGTATCATGGAGCTGTCCGGGAGCCTCTAAGCGAGGCAATCCCACGTCTGCAAAATCAGCCGGCTGGGGGAGTCGGTGATTGGCTAACCATGGCTTGATACCTTCTACCAAAGTCATTAAAATTCCTCCTTATCTCAACAGAATAACTTCTCACTGTAATAATCTTATTACACCCCAGTTGTTCTGTTCCTCTGCCAGGCAGGTTACACACAACGCCTGCCTCTGTGGTGCTGTGCCTTCCTCTCATCCCACTGGGTGTACGGCCCCAAGACAGCCSTCTCCAGGACTTTCTCCAAAACACCACAGATGTTTGTCRCCCTGCTTTTTAAAGATTTTCTAAGCCTTCTGATGTTTACATTCTTGTAACAAACTTTCTCACACACTCTCTGTAAATATCTTATTGTTTTGCATTATTTTATGGAGGAGGAGAAGTTTGATGCACTGTTGGTTTGTCCACTGTCATTGGAGAGGTGGCACTGTCACCCTCCAATCCACTGTCACTTTTGGAAATCTATAAATGTTGGAGTCAGAAAATAAACTTCCCTTTCTTCACCCTGAGAGCAGCGGTGTGTACACTTGTGTTGTTTTGTGTTCTATAGTGACAGATGTTGTTGCACAAACTCCTCTGCCACAGGAAGGAGTGAAAAATGGTCCCTGGCTGTGGGTGCACAAACACAGTGAGCCTCTCAAACCCCAGCATGGAAACCTGAGTAGCAGGGAGAGTGTAAAGGAAGTCTGTGTGGTGGCAGTGCTTTCCAGGAGAGGCAGCAGGGGACTCCATCCTCCCCCTGCCCTCACTGTCTGTCCTTGGCATATGGGGATAAGAAAAAACACAGAGAAGATTAGGATGCCTTAGGGAAATGAGGTTTGTGTCTGTAGGCTGAAAGTGGAATGAGTCTTAAAGCCCGGTGGTCTATGAGAAAGCCTAAGGAGATGGAAAAGGCGCCGTTTGTGTGGTCACAGGATGACAGAAAGGTTTGGATAGGAAAGRACCTTAAAGAACATCTTGTTCCACCCCTTTGCCATGGGCAGGGACACCTTCCCCTATCCCAGGGGCTCCAAGCCCCAGTGCCCAGCCTGGCCTTGGGCACTGCCAGGGATCCAGGGGCAGCCCCAGCTGCTCTGGGCACCCGGTGCCAGGGCCTGCCCACCCTCACATAATTCATCCCAATATCCCATCTAAACTGACTCTCTTTCAGTTTAAAGCCATTCCCCCTTGTCCAGTCACTACTTGCCAGTACTGTGATTTGGAGCAGTCCTTAAAGTCTCCTAGGAAGACATGTCCTTCCTAAGTGAATCCTGAGAAGTTTTGACATTTTTGTTTGTAGAACTGCATTTAACTCTATGAATTTTTAATTAAAAAAAACAAACAAAAAAACCCAACAAAACCCTCTTGTAGAGTAACAAACACTTGCTCATGTGATTTATCATCTTGTGGTACCTTGTAGTAGCATGGTCAGAACAGAGCAGTTTATTTGGAGACACCACAGGGGATCCCCAGCAGGAACTGTTTCAGGGCACTATAGGCAAAGGAAGTCCATGAAAGTCWTCATGGAAACCTAAAATATGCATTTAGTGGTTCCTACCAATATTAAAAAACATCAAAAAGGATTATGCTTTAATCTATTGCAAGTGATTTCCTTTAATAAAGTTAAGGAGATTTCTCTCTATAATACTCATCATGTTGCTCCTGAAGTTCATTCTATTATCATCCTCACTGGTAGTTCCATGAGGTATAAGTTCCTAATATTTATGAGATAAGAGAGTTTTGGCATCAGGTATGGAGGGGAATATTTTAGGGAGGAAAGCCAGTTTGTCTGGGGAGACAGTCCCGTGGCAGAGTGCTGGTTTGTCCTGCTGCCAGCACCACAGGAAGAAAGTGAAAAACATATTTGCCAGATCAACAAACAAATAAAAATGCAGTTAACTTCTTTAATGGYTCTTTCCATACTGAACTGAAAGTGTTTTCTCACTGAGTAAGAACCAAAATCATCTGAAATACATTTTTGGGGTCAAAACTGGAAGAGGTTGAGAAGGTTGAGAAGATATCTCAGAAAATCTGTGCTCTCCCCTCATCCCTTCTTCTGTCAGCCCTTCCACCCAGGGTATTTGGGCTCAGCAAGAAGAATCAATTTGCAGAAACAGAGAGACTTTGAGGATTTTTACTGTGGCCCTCATYTTATGAACTTTATGAAATAATTCTCTTCTTTGGCTTTGCTTCACCATCTGTAGAAAAGTGGGAATACCCTTTGTCCTGATGTATCCTTTTAAACACAGACTATTTTTGCATACATTTAAGAGAGAAGCTTTTTGAATAAAACTCTAAGGAATGATCAGTTTGTTATGTTTTAGATGACATTTGCAATAATCCCCTGGACAAGCACATGAATATTTGAACTATATCTAACTGACRAGGAGTTTTAGAACATAATGCAGAGGACTGAATAGCGTGGCCACAGCATGACTCCTCTGTCATCAGTGCTCTCCAGGTAGTCTGAAGTCCCCAGTGTGAGATATCTTACAATCAATAATAGTAAGAGAAAATGATTGGCTGAAGAAGCTAATGGCCTAGAAATTAAAGAAAAAGCAAAAGCACACTGTATATTCCACATGGTCGCACGTGGGAKTTCAGACCCACATTGAACAACTGATCCTGGGGACTCCTGGAGTCTCAGGTAATCTCAGGAACCAAAGCCAGAGCTTCCACATTTTAGTGCTCCATGCCTGCTCATTTCTTTCTCCAGCAGGTGGAATGATCAGCATTTCTGGAACAATGCCCTTACCCTGCTCTAAGCTCCTGTGGAGTTCACTGGGAGAGCTCCTGGCTTCATGTGGAGCACCAGCACAGCCAACATGCACTGTAAACACAAGGGGGTGGTAATTACACCCATTTCTGTGCTGCACATCTGTGTAGAACTTTCCTCTGTCTTTGTCCCAAGAGCTACAATATGTCTTAAAATCAATAAAGTCGATACCTTTAAAAAAGATTTGTTGATGTTTGGACTACACATAAAATTAGATCCTCTGATTAATGCCACAACAACGTGACAGCATCATTGCATTATGGTTCCTGAAGCCCTGCCTCGTTCACCTACTAACAAATAACTGTATCTTGCAATAATAAAGACTAAAAATTACAGCTAAAAAAATAGTTATTGACTCTCAGAAATAAACTGCAAGCTACTCCCATTGTGCTCCCTTCCATATGCATTTTATTGTCATTTATTCACGTCCTTYCTCACCCTGGATGTCAGAGCACTTAACAAAGAAACACTTAACAAACAAACAATGCAGTCTCACCATGGGGTTTATGTGGCAACTGCTTTGCTGTAAATAACAGCCCATCATAACCAGCCCCTGGCTTAGCAGCTCCTTGGAAAAACACTGATGGACACTTTGGAGCAAGGAGCCCTCTGCTCCTCTGGGGCTGCTGACCATGTGAAGCTCCAAAAATTGAACTCTCTGCTTATAAATGCTGGACTTGAAGATCTGTTTTTCTTTTAAAAGATTTATCTAAGTGGTAGGTATTTTTTTCCAAACTTTTCCCAGTTTCAGCTTCCTCCYCAGACTCTCCTAGACTGTCTTCTCAAAAAGGAGAATAAAGGACAAAACCATGAAAGGTGGAGAAGGATTTTTGACAGGGACATGGGTGATGAGTGAATGGCTTTAAGCTGAAATAGTGTATTTTTTGTAGATTGATATTAGGAAGAATATCTTTCCTGTAAGGGTGGTTCTTACACACTGCTGCCTTCAGAGACATTGYCCCTGCAAATTGGCTTTGGGTTCTCCATCATTTCCCTTCCTGCTGCTGTAGATGTGCCACAACCCAAGGAATTTCTTCTCCAGTGTCCTTGGGCTCTGGGAGTGCTCCTGGGATCAAGGAATATCAGCTGGGAATGGTTTGCATTCAGATTGGGTTGTCTGCACAGCTTAGGTTAATTAGATCTATGTCTCACAAACTTTTGTGCCGTGTTACTGTAGACTCACCTCTCAGTAGATTGGGTTTAATTGCTGTGCAGTCTCTCTGAGTTTTGTTATTACCAAATGTTCTTCTTGATGTTTTAATTGCAGTTACAAACCTGTAGTCCCTATAAACTCAGTCTTGATGATATTTTCCTGCTGGAGTAGCCCACATTTCTCTTGTGTCTGTGTAAAGAGAGACTTTGTTCTGTTCCTTTTGAAAATAATTATTTCTGCCCCCCTGACTTTTCAATCTTAAATAACCATGTCAAGGTATATTATTTTTTAAARCCTTGCTAAGAAGCTATTTTATTACTCTTCAGATGAGCAATCAAAATCATTGGAGAGWGCTGAAACAGAAGGAAAAACAGGCTGGAACTGAGCCTTTTTGGAGAGAACAAAGCAGCTGATAATTGGCTGCATTGTCCGAATTTGGCTGTTTGGTGGGAGGAGCTGCCAGGCACAGGGGGAGGCACCCAGCAACAGTGGTGGTGTAAACTGGAGCTCATGGTGTGGCCAGTGGAAAAC
>JACDOX010000286.1:656069-695520 GCA_014549065.1 Cardinalis cardinalis
AAGGAAGGAAGGAAGGAAGGAAGGAAGGAAGGAAGGAAGGAAGGAAGGAAGGAAGGAAGGAAGGAAGGAAGGAAGGAAGGAAGGAAGGGAAAATCTGAAAGAGGTTGGAAATTTTAGAACATTGCCTTTGCAATAAATTGTAGGAAGAAGGCATGAATGATGTCAAGAGCCTCACATTGCAAGTTGCACTCAGTTTTACAGGAGAAGCCAGTGCCAGAACTGACAATAAACCTGAGATCTTGACCCCAGCTCCAAAACCAATCTGGGGGAGCAGCAGCAGCAGTGGGTGCTGTCCCACGCAGGGGAGGTGGGCACGGGAGGATTGTTCAAGGATCTCCAGAAGTGCTTCTTACTTCAGTGATTTGCTTTGCAGCAAGAGACCCAGGGCTTGTTCTGTTTGTTTCTTCCTCTCATGTTGTAAATTAAAATGGAAGATTCTTAACACGACTTCATAGCTTGAATTAGGAGTCAGTATGGCCATGTGAAACACTTGTTAAGATGGCTTTGAGCATCCTCACACAATTAAAACACTGACCTGGAGCAGTCCTCTTGTTTTGAAGGGGCTAAGTGTTTGTCTCAGAAGTGTGTCYTATTTAATTTCATTTCATCACAGCATTGAGTGCAAAAAAATAAAAGAAAAAAGACAATTTCATTTGCTTCCACTCAGTATGAAAATAAATAGAATGTATGAAAATTGAGGTTTTCTAATTAAGGTCTGCAACATCAGGAGAAACAAATACATCTGTGAAATGTGTGCTGGCCCTGAGTGGAAAAATCCAATTCTGTGAGATAATGTGTGTGAACAAATATCAATATTTGTGTGCTTTATTTACACTCAGGCTCTCACCCTTCTGTGTGTTTTCTGCTGAATWTTGCCCTTCCCAAGCAGGTCTCTGCCAAGGAGCCCCATGCAGACCTGGGTGTGGAGGTGGTATTGGCATGGAGAAGGAGTTGTTTGAATGGGCATTGCCTGTGGTGTGGACAGGTCCCACGTTTGGAGCAAGATGCTGTTTGATCACCTGCACCTGGGATGCTGGAAGGAGGAAAGGGACCCATTTGCCCTCATTTTGTGCAGCTGCACAGGGTTATGCTGCTGCAGGGGACAGCCCAGGGCTCCTGAGGGTGCTCTGAGCGCTTGGGTGATCCCATTCAGAGCGCTGGGCAGAACAATTCAGATTAAAATAAGAGCTGACTCCAAGCTTTGTCTGCATGGTCAGTTGTCCTTGATTCTGGATGTTCCTGAAGATGAGCAAACCCAGCAAGGCTTGGGTTGAAGCAGAGACAGACTGAAAAATTTACTGCAGCAAAACTTCAGATCAACCTCTGTAGCAAGCTGTGCCCCTTATTGAGTCAACTGGTCCTCATTATACTTATGAATACTTATATTGCAGTAAAATTCTTGATAATAGGAAGATGGCTGTTAGGGGACCATCCACTCATTTAATTATCCTGCATGTGTGTCACTAAGAATGGGAATACTTAAGAGTATTTAACAAAACTCACAGATACTCAGCAAGGTGTTTTTGTCTTGTTAAGCRCTTATTCCCTCCTTCCTCCCTGTGAGCTGCAGAGGAAGGCTCTGAGAGTTCAATATTCTTACAGCTCAGATGACAACTGAATCCCTCCTCTTGTTCCATCCAGGCTTAATTAGCATTTTCATGTGCATTTCCTTGTTCTTGCTGAAAAGCCTGAGATGAGAGTGAAGATGTTCAGTAATTAAGTAATTATGAAATACCCACCTCTTTCTTTGACTACCCCAGGGAAATTTGCCAACTCACTACCCTGTGCTGCTTTGTAARGTCCCCATTCAAGTGCTCCTGCTGTGCCATGCCCAGTTGTAATCTCCTGGAGAAGAAAAGGTTCCAGGGGACCTTATGGAATCATGGAATCATAGAACAGCCTGGGTTGGAAGGGAGCCTRAAGATCATCCATTTCCAGCTCCTGCCATTTTTCACTAGAAGTGTCCAAGGCCAGATTGGATGGGGCTTGGAGCAACCTGGGACAGTRGAAGCTGTCCCTGCCCATGGYAGGGATGGGATGAGTTGATCTTTAAAGGTCCTTTCCAACCCAAACCATGCAGTTTTTCTGTGGTGTCACAGTCATCTTTTCTGGAAAAATCCCTTGCCCAGGATTTCTCTCCTGGGAAGCTGAGAAGCCTCAGAGAAAAAGGAAAACAATATTATCTCATTTGCTTCTCCTGTGTTTTGCTGCTCTGGAATGTGGTTGGAGATTGTTTATCCAACATGGGAATTGTTTTGACTTAATGACCAATCATGGTCACGCTGTTTCAGACTCTTGCGGAGAGAGTCACAAGTTTTTAATTATTATCTTCTAGCCTTCTGTCTGCATCCTTGCTCTATTCTTTAGTATAGTATCATATCATATCATATCATATCATATCATATCATATCATATCATATCATATCAATCATATAATATAATAAAATAATAAATTGGCCTTCTGAGAACATGGAGTCAGGTTCATCATTTCCTCCCTAWGACGGGGGAYCCCAAAAATACCCCACTGTGGAGTTTCAAAGCCCAGGCTGGTTCCTGGTACAGGGAGATTGGTGAGGAGATGTGTGGAAGTGTTTCCTGCCAGCTTGCCATGACACCACACTGGCAGGAGGAGAAGCAGCCCCTGTACCAGGCTGGAGCCCAGGCAGGGATCAGATTTGTGCAGGATGATCCACTGCCCATCAGGGGCTGGATGGGTCTCCAGGGGATGCTCAGCACAGGGATTTTTGGATAGTGCTGCCCACAGCTGAGAGGGGCAGCAGAAGCACGTCAGTGATCCTTGTTGGCTTGGGCAGTTTGGGTTTTGCTGCCCTTCCCCTGTGACTGGCAGCCTGGGCACATTTATGGCATTTTCATACCTCCCTCCAAACTCTGAAATTATAGCTTTAGCTGAAAGACAGCCAAAGCATCTGAAAGGCTCATTGTTTCCCAAGTAATATTTTCAATACAAATTGAGCTGAATGGTTCTTGAAAACAATTGTATATTAAACTCCAGCAAATATCCGTGCTGCTCAGGCCCACACAGGCTAATATAAATGCCAGCATAGCTTGATAAAAGCACAATGAAAGGTTCTATTTTTGTTAGTGTCAGTGACCTTGCATGGCTGTTTAAGGACTGTTCAATCTCCTGTTCAGGATGTATAAAATTAATATACCTAAGGGGGAGGATGTTATTAGGAGTTAGCTCGGAAATGCTACAGGAAATGCTGCAGATAGATGGCTGAAATTACCCTGTAGACATTGTTCAAACAGATCTGTGTTTAAAATTAAACTTACAAGAAAATCCTTTTACTAGTTAGTTACCAACATAATAAGTATCTATTGATTGCATCTCCATTTGTTACATCTTAATAAAAGAAAGAGTTTTAAAACTACATAAAAGAACAAGGGGGGGGAGAGTGTTAGAAGTGTTATTAACATATTAAAAGATAACCACAATGGATATAATAAAATACATTATTCACGAGGCATGATAGCAAAACTCGGTGAGAGTGTCTTTGCCCCTGCACGTTCTTAACATCACTGAAAAGAATTATTTCTCTTCATCTATTTTCTGCTGCCTCTGCTTTACCTCAAAAGCCATACATTATTCCCCCCATCTATTTCATTGAGCAAGATAATTATCTATGCATGGATGCTTTAGCATTAAAGATATCTCCCAGGAAGTACAACTTTCCCATTTATTTATTTCATTTTATTTTTTTTTAACAAAAGGGCTAAAAAAAAAAGGTGCGTGGGAGAAGGAAATAAGGATCAGTGTTTAAAACATAGCTAATGACATGCTAATGTGCCCAAATGAATATTGAAAGAACTCAAACATTGCTTTGAAATTAATTATAGCACTCCCTTTGTCCTGTAGAAATGGGAGATTAAAACCTGTACGGAGATGTTTACTATGTTTAATTTTCAATTGTTTCTTTGATGTAACAGATAGAAAGGTTTGCACCTGCAAAGTAAAAAGGCTGTGAACAGATTGCAAACATTCTGCAAACACTTCATCAAGAATTTTAGTTGTCAGCCTCCCCAGGCACAAGGGAGCCTTGATGATATCTTTGTGTGCCTTTGACTCCTTTTGATTAATAAATGCAAACAAATTTCCCTCAGTAACCTCTGGTTGCAATCCATGCATGTCAATTAGGGACAACCTCTGGTGAAGGGAGGCACTGAAGTCTGTTCTCCCTCCTTCTCCTACACAATAAATAGTTGATCTTTAATGCTTTTTGACAATTAGAGAATGAAATCTCTTGTAGTTGTGCAATCCTGGCTACTCTTCATTATTTTGTTCTCAGCAGTGACAGATCTGTGTTTGCTGTAGTATTACAGTGTTTGGGTGGATGAGCTAATGCTTTTTTTCCTTCCTTTTCTTTTCCTAATGCTACTTCATCCCTGTATCGAAACTTGGAGTGCAAATATTGCCTTTTTTTTTTGCTGAACAGCCTTGTGAGCCTCATCAATACATGGATTTCAGGAAGAACTGTTCAGAACTGCACAAAACCCAAATAAATTATAATCTGACTTGGTGGATCCACCTCAAAAATAGTACTAAAACTGTCTTWAAATGGTAGGGAAAGTCCCTGAGAGCTCGGGCAGGCAGCAGAGCCTGTGTGAGGGCTGTGGTCCTGTTCCTGCACCCCTTTTTCCTGGGCAGTTGTGTGATAGCAGGCACAGAGGCCAATTCTGCTCCCCCCTGTACGTGGCAGGGGCTTATCAGATGAGGCAGATGGTTTCAGAAATGAATGAACTGAGCTGCTTTGTAGATGGGAGCAGAAGCACAGACAGAGGCTGCATAACTTGGGGTTTTTTTAATATATGTTAGGTCCTAGAAATATAGTTAGGTACTTGAAGGAATTCAGGAATTGTAAGGATAAAATAAGTGAAAAAACCTCTGCCAAAACAGACTTTGCAAGGAAAATCATAAGAGATTTCAAGGCTTTCCAGGGGTAAGAAGAGAGGATCACAGAATCACAGAATAGTCTGAGTTGGAAGAGACTCAGGAGCACCATGGACTCACAAGAAATTAAGACTATACAGAGAGGGTTGTGTAGAAATAATCAAGATATAACCCCAAAAATGAGTGTGTGCATCTTGGTTTTCAAGAAAAGTGTGGGACAGAGGGTGGATGGCTACAGGAATCAAACTGTAAGAATTTTCCTGATCTCAAGTAGGAACGAGATTCAAGGTGCTCAGTGGGCTCAGACTAGGAAGGGTTAATGTACCTGCCCTGCTGGAGACAGGACAAGGGGATGGACAACATTCTCAACAGCCAAAGCCTCATTTTCTGATCTCAACACTGTACAGAGCTTCAGATGATATTTGGAGGAAGAACAGTATGTAAAACTTCAATCACATAATTTGCAAAAGAGGATATAAATGAAAAATAGAATAACACACTGCTTTTTTGTCCAATTCTTTCACATGCCACGCTAGCCTGATCTCTTTCTGTGATAGGAAAACTGATTTTCTTGACAAAGAAAATGCACTAGGTCTCGTCTTTATGGACTTCAGTGAAGCATTTGATATAGCACCACATGGGAAATTACCAGGGAACGTGGAGGCAGTGGAGATTAGTAGAAAACCAGAAAGGTTGATAAGGAATGAGCCACAGGTGGAAATGAAAACAGATTGCATTAACAGGAAAGCCATGGTGTTCRGAGGAGGTTACCTGGAGCACTCCCCAGAGACTGCTCCTGACACTATCTGCTGCCAGATTCCAGGGAATGGCCCTGGGGAGGAGGACCATGCTAACTGAGTTTGGAGATAGCACCAAATTCAAAACATCAACAGGACAAGAGCTGGCTCTGCTGCCCACATGGAATTTGGGGCTGGAATAGCAGGAAAGGATAAGATGGAGCAGCTGCCCTTTGGGACAAGCAGGGATGGTTTCTGGGATAAGCTGAGGCTCACACCAAGGGGGACCTCGGTGGAAGAACGAACACCTGAGCCGTGCTCAGCAACCCCAGAGGATTCTGAGCCATGATGTGGTGCCAGGAAGGTATTTGGAGTAGTTCTAGTGATATATAGGTATTTCTACTGAAATACCTAGTTCTGGTGATAAGTTCTGTGCGTGGCCATCCTGCTGCATCTGCTGGCCTGCCAGGTGTGGCTCTGAGCCTGCTCATGAGGATACAAGAACTTGGATCATCCAGGCCAGCAGAATAAATGCTGAGATAATCTGATTGTTCACTGACAAATGCTGAGGGAATGCACACAAGTGAGAGAAAAGGAGCTCACGGACAATGTTGACACAAAACCAAATGGATGTAAATGAACTTTTATAAATTTTCTGATCTCAATTGGATTCCCAACCCTCAGAATCCCAATGGGCCTTTCAGTAAGAAAAGCAGAAGGGAAAAATAAAAGTGTTTATAAGATATTGCTTTATTATTATTTGGTGTTAAGCAGAGGTTTAACAGCTTTATCCCATCCCAATGTTCCYATTTCTCTTTGAGCACTGGATTTTGACCCCTTCCTGTGCTACAAAACCCCATCACTTGCTGGCAGTGCTGCAGGAAGGTGTAGGGGATGAATGGGAACCTTCCCCAGGGTCTCAGGGGTGTCAGTCTGATTACAGGGCTGGTCATTCAATCCCAAAACCAGAGARGAGGCAGCAAGGCCACCTACATTAGGGTAGCACAGGGAACATGGACATTTCAGGCTTTTCCTGAAACCCCAAAAATACCTCCTGCACCCAGACCAATGCCAAGGCTGCAGTGCTGGAAATGCACATGCCAAGACAGGACAGGCCCTGGTTCCACACTAACACACAGTGTAGTCTGGCTTAAAACCTCCCAGTTTTCTCTTTTCTTTCCTTATTTTTAAGCCTCAGYTAGGAGTGGTGCCTGCAACATTTGCCAGACTTCACAGGGAAGCAGTAACACATGCTGAGAGCCTTGTATATCTCACAGATGTATAAAATATTTCCACCTCTAAAACCTCCAAATGTTTCCCTACCTTCCAGGTGACAATAGCTCTGTTCCACAGARCTCAGTAGGGATTAGGGATTTAAATGAGATTCACAGTTTACATCAAGTCAATTTTAATTTACAAACGGGCTAAAAAAAAAAGGTAGAATAATTTTCTAAAGGTGAAGCATCAACAGTTTCCCCGAGTTCCACAAATCTGTAATGATGAGTCATTGGGAATTCAAGCATTGAAAAGCAGTTGTTTGGTAGGCAGAACTGAAAATTTAGCTGGGAAAGGTTTCCCAGGGTATTGGAGGTGATGAGGTGGAAGACTGGTCATACACTAGGACCAGGCTGCTGGCACCAGTCCTGCAGGAACAGCTCCTGACTCTTTAAGTCACCCTCATCACCCTATTGTCCCAAAATGATCCCAGTATCTCAGTATAGTTCTCTCTCTTTCCTTTTTCTGGGAAATCCTGAGATAAGAAACATCTACAGTGGGTGTGAAATGTTTATGTAAGCAGTGAAAATGATTCAGAAAATAATTAAGGGAAAAATTTCCTTCACATTTGTCTGGTTGTTTCCCTAACTGTTCTTGGTGTCCTCCATCTCCATCTCCATCCCCTGTGTTATGGCCTAGCCCAGGACACCAGCTCCCAACAGGAAAATACTAAAAGAGACTCTGGTCCATGTGTACAATAGTTGTGGAGAAGGGACCTGGAGATGGTGCCCAGGAATGTTCCTGGGTGATGCACACTCAGGATAGGGTTTTTTTAAAATGCACTTTATGTATACAATCCTTTACATCCAACTCTTAATAATGCCCACTTTAGTAGTGTTGGGGCAGATGTATTTATTCCCTGCTATTAAGTACCCAGCTAAAGGCTTCTGGGACATTTAATGAGTTCTTAAAAAACAAATCCAGTGAGCCACACGTTCTCACACACCCCCAGCCTTATTTCAAGTGCTTAATGGACTCCAGTCTATGCTCTGGTAGTTAAAAATCTTCCATTTCTATCACTGCAGCGTTTTTACTGCTTTTTTTTATTTGTTCARTCATTTCACAGTCCAGTTGCTCAGTTTTGGTCAGGTGGGCTATAAAATATTCCTGTAACAAGTTTAATCTCTGCAACATCTCTGGCCTCCATCTATAATGACTTTGTACCAATGGTAGTTTCTCCCAAATCACCACTTTCAAGAACTAACAAATCTTTTTTGCAGACAAACACACATCCCAAAAACACACACCACCTTCCCAGCAGCTCCCRAACAGCAGCAATGTTTAATACACTTGGTTATTCTGCCCCCATTGGGAAGATTTAATTTTAAATTATCTGGATTTGAATAAAAGAAAACTTTTAGTGGCTGAGCACTAATTCACCTGAATACCTCCCCATGCTGTTAGGCTGCCCTTGGGACTGCTGTTCTATTATCCTATTTTGGGATTTGGGTATGTTTATTGWGCCCAGACCAACCCCAATGTCCATGAGTCAATCAAGGCCAATGAGCTCCAAACCAGATTCAGGCACTTTCTGGGGGTTCCAGTTTGCTCTGCAGGCTCTGAACCTTTTAATGGACASAGATTCCTGGGTGTTCACAGAAGAAATAAGAGCTGGGAGATTTAGTAAAGGATATGTTGGGGATTTGTGGTGCAGCTGTGACACTGTGGTGGGAGGAGATGTCTGTGTGTCTCGGGCACACCTGGCCCTCACTCCTGCCCTGTGGCACCATTCACACACTCACAGAAAGGGAGATTTCRGCCCCTTCCTCAGAGGGGCTGCAGTTCTGTGCCTGCTGAGGAGGGCAGTGGGAGGGTTCAGCCTCCAAGCCTGCGGAGATGTTGAGCAAGGGAAGTTCCTTGGCTCGTGTCTGGCATTCCAATAGTGGCATTCCCCTGAGCCAGGCCYGCATCCCAGCCTGCAGCTCCTGCTGGATGGGCTCTTTGATTTACTCCCTGTTGTAACTCCATGGAGTGGTTACAATAKCAAGGGGGGGTTCTGCTGCAGTCCTCCTCTGCCTGCCTGGCTCCCATTATCTCCCTCCCTGTCTATCACACCAGTCAAAATCACTTTCCAGCCCTTTCCCACAGGTAAACATCATCTCCAGCCCGTGATGCATTTTGTATCTCTCCAGAAAGTAATACCTATAGAAGTCAGCACTTCGGTGATTTATGTAATTAAAATATGATGGATCAAGTCGTTAAAATTCACCAGCGCTGGTACACGTGTTCACAAGTGCACAACTTGTCCCCAACTGTGCCTGCCCCATCATCCCACCATGACCTTGTCTTATTATTTAAGCTTTTACTCTGTATCAGAAAATTATGAATAGCAGAACAAACTGAAGGGTGGAATTAAAACCAAGAGCGCCTGGTATATTTTTCTGCTTGTGTTTACTTTGTCACTTCAGAATGACAGGCTTGAAATTCCTGCATGATCTTCAGCATGTTCTAAAAATGACAGCTACTATAATTCAAATTTACTGCTGTATTTTTTTTACTAGTAATGAAGTTGTAAATGCAGCATTTCTTTCATTACCTATTCATTAAAGATATGACATGAAAACAGAGTTACCATGGAAATGGCTCTGTGAGTTCTGAGTACATAATAAGAATTTCATTGTTTACACTACAGCATAGATAACTGATGGGTGTTGTTGTTGCTGGTAAAGTCTTATTTAGCCTCGGGAATGCTTGTAAGGGGAAAAAGGTTGTGCAATTGGTCTTCCACTAAGTGCCTGCATACAAGCAAAGCTCTGTAAAATCATCAGTGCAAAAGAGTTTTATGATGAAAAGCACCGAATATGTTTCGAGCTTTAAATCTTTGAGCATCATTTGGAAGTGAATATTTAAACATTCAAAGTAGAGATAGCCTAGCTGGTGTGTTACTAATAGTCTCATTGCAGGGCTAATGTGCACACAGCTCGTATAAATAAATTAGCATAAGGAGAATTTAGGAGTTTTTGTACTTCAGCTGAAAACAGTACGTTTTGGTAGCAGGAATGCATCAGATTTAATAAATAACAGTGCCAACAGCTGTGCCAAAAGGTAAAGGTGTTAGAAGCCTAATTTTTGCACCAATTGCAATTTCAAATAAAATCAGGAGCTGCATTCTCTACCTGTATAACAGGGACTGCATTTTGTGCTACCTTGCACCTCTGAAATGGGCCTGGATTTGTGCACAGTGGAACCTCTGAAATGGGGCTGGATTTGTGCACAGTGGAACCTCTGAAATGGGCCTGGATTTGTGCACAGTGGAACCTCTGAAATGGGGCTGGATTTCTGCTCACTGGAACCTCTAAAATGGGCCTGCATTTCTGCACAATGGAACCTCTGAAATGGGCCTGCTTTTGTGCACAGTGGAACCTCTGAAATGGGCCTGGATTTCTGCTCACTGGAACCTCTGAAATGGGCTGGATTTGTGCACAGTGGAACCGCTGAAATGGGGCTGATTTGTGCACAGTGGAACCTCTGAAATCAGACTGGATTTGTGCACAGTGGAACCGCTGAAATGGGCTGGATTTGTGCACAGTGGAACCTCTGAAATGGGCCTGCTTTCATGCACAGTGGAACCTCTGAAATGGGGCTGGATTTGTGCACAGTGGAACCTCTGAAATGGGGCTGATTTTATGCACAGTGGAACCAGGAATGTTCTTAAATACCCAAAGGCCAGGGTGACCCTTTGGCAGCTGAAGTCACAGTGACCCTCAGCAGCACTCCTTCAAATGGAAAGGTTTTAATCCGATTCTGCACAGCTCTACAAAACCCAGGGAAAAAGCTTGAGCTCAGCTAAGAATCAATGAGTCAGAATTGTCATTTGTGCCCAAAAGCCCTGAATGTCTGTTCCTCATTTGCAAACCAGTTCATTCCAGGGAATGAGCCATAAAGAGAAGCATTATGGATACTGTGTTATAAAACAGAGTGATAATGAGATCGCTTTTGTGCCTTAAATAAACATTGAACTGTTCCTAGTCTCAAGCAATAAAGTACATACATCTGCACAAAGATGAGGAATCTGAATGTGGCCAGGCATGTCCCAAGCCCTCTGATGTCTGTGACAAGATTCCTGTGATGATGAAGGCACAGAATTGGGGTGTTTGATGTACATTAGTGCCCTCCTGTTCCAGAGTCATTTGCACCAGGCAGAACTGATCACTCCTAACTGCAATTGACTGGCAGAATAACAGCAATGACATCCCTGAAGCAGCCTCTGCCTTCATCTTCCAGGTCCTGTGCAGGAGGACTCTTTCCTCCCAAATCTCCCAGCTGATGAGACTGTGGGAAGGAACTGTCCCAGTGAGCTGCYCTGCAGTGACAGGTACAGCCCTGGAAACGAGGTGTTCCCATTCCCAGCCCTCAGCCAGGAACTCCTGCTCTCATTTCAGTGAAATCTGGCAAGTTTGGGGAAAAAATTAGACATGGCAACAGTCAGACTTGACAGGTTAAAACAATAGCACTTGAAAGAGCATTGGCTGTGTCACCTCCATGCATGGAGCAGTTGGTGCTTTCTGCCATGAGCTGGTCTGCCACAGTGCAGTGAGAACCATATTAACCCTGTCCTTATGAATAATTTGATACTTCCAGGATTCTGAGGGATAGCCACAGACTGCAGTTATTATTCATTGGGTGAATAATAATTTTGTAGGGAAGGATTAGTGTGTTATTCCTTGACAGAGCTGAAGCTGAAGAGATTTWGGCAGTGGGGGGAATGTGTGTTAGTGCCATGATGTTGGAATTCAGGACATCCCTCTGGCTGTCCTGGATTGCCAGGACCCTGCCAGGGGGCTCAGAGACCCTGGCACAGAGCCCAAGGTGCCAGTGGCTTTGATTATGACCCATGGAAAAAATTACYAACCTTATATGGGGATCTGCAAGCCACGAAAGTCTAAGTAGAATAATAATTAGTGAAAAAGAGATTTTTTKGGGGATTTTTAGAATGGGGGTTCAGGGGGCAAGATAGAGGGATCTGGGCGTATCCAGCCTTTCTYCTTCTTCTTCTTGGCCYCCATCTTCTGCTGTGATGTTGGCACTTTTGGATTGGTTTAGAGTAGAAGYTCACTGTCTAACATAGGTGATGGGTATTGGGAAGTTATTGTAAATATTGTACAGGTAKTTTTTAGTATAAAGACATAACACTGCCCCAGGGGCGGCCAGTGTGCCTCTGTCTGTTGAACGAACCTCAGCAGGACAGGAGAAAGAATTTTATAGATAAGGAACAATAAACAACCTTGAGACTGAGAACTGAAGAGCTCTGACTCCTTCTTCAAGCASCRGGCTGGGAAAAGAGACTTTCTRACACATCTCAGGGTCRCTGTGAGCAGCTAAAGCCCCAAAACCAAACATTCACCAGTAACTTACAGTCTGCTTTGGTGGGGACAGACAGTTAAAATCTGGTGTCTCACCTGCTCTGGGTCAGGAATATCTTCCCCCAGCAGGGACACTGCTGTCCACACGCTCACCCAGTGGATCTCCTGCATCCCCCTTGCCTGTGTTCTGCTGGCACCTTGGGATGAGCTTTGGCTCTGGCTCAGCTGGGTGAGGTCACAGCACAGCTGAYGGGCAGCCAACAGTGTGGCACAAGGGGAGAAGGATTTCACATCTTGCTGTTGATTACCAAATGAAACCTAACTCAGATTKCTGGAGCTGCTCAGATGAATGAACTGGTGGTGCTTTAACTTTGCAGAGCATCTGTGCCATATGTGATCCCACCAGTGTTTGCTGGGCTGAATCACTGCTGTGACAGAGCAAAGAAAAAATGTTTAAATCATATTTTCTGTTTGAACCAGTAGGAAATGCTTTGTTTTCAGGAAAATTGATCAGGTACAAAGAGAATAATAAAAGGAAAAAGGAGATCTATTTGAATAATGAGCACACTTGACCGTCACATGGAATATAAAGACCAACACAGTCGGTTACATTTTGGATCTGAATCATTTATTGGAGTCTGTTTTGGTTTAATTTTTTTCTTTTCTTTTGCAGTCTCATGAACTATTTTTACTAACTTTTTACTTATGGTCAAATTTTCTTGATTAAATAGAAAAGCACAAAGACAAAAATGTTCTCCATCTGCCTCCTAAATGGCMTGATGTGCCACAGCCCAAAATCTATAGGAGCTGTGTCTTGGTCTGAAGAGTTCCCCTGGCTCCTTGCACAGAGTTTTCCTCTGCATGGTACCAGAGGGAGAGGATGAGCAGGAATTTCAGCCCCCCTAAAGCCCCTTAGAGGGTTTGGGGGTCCCAGGTGCTCCTGGTGTCCCATTGCTGAAGGGTGGAGAGGCATTTGTGCTACATCCTTTATTCCCCAGCCCTGGCAGTGCCCAAGGCCAGGTTGGATGGAGCTTGAAGCGACCTGGGATAGTGGAAGGTGTCCCTGCCCATGGCARGGGGTGGAACTAAATGAGATTTGAGGTTCCTTCTAACCCAAATAATGATGGAGTTCTATGATTCTGTGGTCCAGCATCAGCTCAGCCCACATTTAGCTGCTGCATGGGATCCACRTTAGTGTCTGGGGGCCCTACATGCTCTTCATCACAGAGAACTTGCTGCAGGATGTATAGATGAGGCTGGGGGGTATATAAATAATACAGGTATTGCACATTTTAATGCATTTTCCAGCTTTTGGTTCTCCGGGCTTATTTCCTCCACAGCAGGGGTAATTTGCACATAATATCTTTGCTGCTGGACTGTGAACATTTATGCTAGGTGAAGTTAAGCAGCTGGTAGAAAGCCCTCAGAAATGGAGCTTTGTAAGAAGTGCTGACACACTTTTAATTGGAGTGCTGGATGCCGTGGGAGCACTGTGCCATAAGCCTGGGCAGGTAGTTAGTGTATCTTATTTTGCAGCTTGCCATGTCCAAGCTATAGGGCATGACTGGCTTCATTTCTAATGCAAATTATAGCTGATTTCCAACTGTTGAATTGCAGGTACTGGGAGCCTTTCTTGCTCTTAAAACTATGTATTAGTAATTTGATGGAACTGGTTATCTGAAGAGTAGGCAGATCCTTGCAGGCAGGGGATAAACACAATTGTTGGCTTTCTGGGTGGTTTGTTTCTTTCAAACATTTATTAAAAGTGCTAGAAACCATGCTGGCTAGAAGGGTAGTTTGCAATTTTCTGAGTGCTGGATGTCTCTCTCAGAAAAATTCATTATAATAACAGAGTCACAGGGCTGACTCTATTTGTGTAAAACAACAGACTCTCTGGAGATACTAGAGGGGTAAGAAAACAAATGTACAGTRTCCTGATAGAAATACAAGTATTGATCTGATGAATATTGCAACCTAAAGACTACATGTTATTAGGGTGTAATGAAATCTTGTTGTTTTGCCTTCAGAGCTGTAGCTCTGCTGCTGGTCACTACAGCACTGAATTATTCAGAAATCACATCTTTGTTAATACTCTGAGGCTTTAGAAGATGCCATCAGCCTCCTTGTTTCTTTTYGTCCTTCTCTCCCACCCAAATGTTCTTTCTTGTCTCTAAATATTTTATAGATGCTTGAAATAAAGCCTTTCCCACTTGGTTTTGCCCTGTTGGACAGAAGCTGAGGTTGTGGTTTATCAATACAGTAAATCTGGCACCAAGACTCTCAGTATTGGATCCAAAATGCCACAGGCAAGTGATGCAARGTGCTGATTCAGTACAAACTGCCTCTCAGAGTTCAGATTTATCTGAGAATTTTTGATAGATTCTCACATAGGGCTTTCTGCTGAGTCAGGTGGTGTCTGTACTCCCACTGCTGCAATAAAGTTGGCACAAAAGCAGCGTGAACTTCATCTCATCTGCTCTGGCTCCTTCCAAGRAACAGCACCATGATCTCCTGTCACAGATCAAACGTTTGTGCTGGCAAGGCCAGGGCTCTGCAGGTTGGGGTCACCAGCAGCAGAGCTTCTGCCTGAAGTGAAACCTCTTCTGTCACATGGGAAGTGTGTTTGAGGTGCTAAATCCAATGTCAGACACAGCTYATCCATGGAGCACCACTCTGCTCCAGCCCCCTGGGATGCAGGTGGTGTCAGCTAAGCTGGGAGCTGAGCTCTTTGGGTCATCAGCCCTTCCCAGTGCCCTCAGTCACTTCCCCAGAGTGCAGCTGATCCCTCAGAGGGTTTGCTGCTGGCACAGCACTGCTCCTGTTGCTCCAGTGTGCTGGGCACAGCAGCACTGCTCCATCCCTGTTCGCTCAGCTGGGCTGCAGTGGAATTCCTGGCACTCAGAGCACTTCCCAGCTCCACACTGACTTGGGAAATTCTCACATTTCCCACTCTCAGAGGAGTGCACCTCCCCAGTAATCCAAGCATGGACTTTCCCTCCTTTGCTCTTTGTCACAGACATCTTTTATGGAAAATCCTTTCCTTAGGATTTTTCCTCCTGAGAAGCTGAGAGGCCTCAGGAACAAAATGGAACCAATGGTTATCTGCTGCTGTGGGATGCAACAGGTGCATCTGGGATTGGCCCATGTTACTTGTTTGTAATTAATGGCCAATCACAGTCAGCTGGCTCAGACTCTCTGTCTGAGCCACAAGCCTTTGTTATCATTCCTTCCTATTCTATTCTTAGCTAGCCTTCTGATTAAATCCTTTCTTCTATCCTTTTAGTATAGTTTTAATGTAATATATATCATAAAATAATAAATCAAGCCTTCTAAAACATGGAGTCAGATCCTCGTCTCTTCCCTCATCCACAAATCCCTGTGAACACGGTCACAGCTCCCAGCCATGAAGCTGGGCTCATACACAGCTCTGTCCACAGCTGTGCCCAGCTCCATGTCTCAGGCATGGAGACAAGACCACCTGAAAGTTTCAGAGGGAAACAGCCCATCCAGTGCTGCACATGATGTCTCCCTACCCTCCCAGCCCTGCTTTATTAACACAAGTGTCCTTCAGTGCTCTTTCCCTGGAAATCAATCTCTCCAGCCCTGATTGCTCTGTCACATCCCTCTGTAGGCAGGCTGGCTGAACACTTTTATCCTGCTGCCCGCAGGCAGAGTGGTCCCACAAAGAGCCCTCCACACTGAGCTCAAGGTCACAGGTCCTAATAGCTTCCTTAGGATGGCTGCATATTCTGCCACAAATTCACTTCCAACCTCACCTTCCTGTGGAATTAAATCCCACTCAGCTTTAGCACTGGTGACAGATGCTGTCCAGAGCAGACCATTGCTTGTAAAGGTTTCTCTGGAGCTCTGGTTCTTCCCTACAGGGAGTAATTTCTGGCATCAGGGAAACTTCTGCTTCTCAAAAACAACCACAAGCTCTGTGGTGAAGTGTTCCCAGTTCAATGTGAGCACACATTTCTATTCCTGAGTGGTTGTTTGATCCCTCTCACCACTGCAGGCAGTGATGCATCCACTGCAGCTCAGCTGCTGAGCCACAGCTGGCCTCAGGTCAGCTGCAAATACCCAAATCTTGGTTGCTAATTACATCAAACCTCGTGGGCTTCATTTAGGAGCAGTACACAGGCTGCTGTTCCCTCAGCAGTGGAGTGGAGGAGAGGTCCTCCCTGTCCCAAAGCACTTGTGTGCAGAGGATGGGGGATGTACATCTCTCTTGGTCATTGAGAGGATTTGCAACAACTTTGGGCCAAACTTGCAGCAAAAGACAACAAAATAAAGCATGATGAATAATCTGTGCCATGCTGGAGATATCAGAGTGGCACCTGTGGCTCTAAGTCAGGGATTTGTTTGTCTGCTCACCTAAGATGCAGGTAATGATGCAGCCTTTGGGGTCTGACTTCTCAGGGTGGTATTTCGGAGCTGGTGGTCCTGGCAGCCAGTCTGGACTCCCTCCTCCATCCCAGGATGCCTTGAACTGTTGGTTAAGGGGGTCACAGACACATCCTATAGGGCAGTCACAAGATATTTGTGAATTAATGCTGTGCTCCTTCAATTCATTGCATTTGATTCCCTCTGACTCAATCCATTTCTAGAGAATCCATCTTTCTTTGGGGAAACGTTGGTTTTTAAAAATAGGAGGCATTTAAACACAGTGCACATCCTGGAGTGGAAAAAAAGGTCAGGCTGGTGGCTGAATTTCACAGGAATGAAGTAATGGGTGGAAGTTGGACTTTTTACACCGTCCCTTAGAGCCCCTGTGTAGCATCACAGGGAGCAGATCTGCTCCAGCACACCTCACTCCAAGATCCAACAAGTTCTGGGGTTCTGGGCTTGCGCGTCCGAGGAAATCAGCGGCACATCAGGATATTCCTCCATTATGATTCTCTCCCCCTCTGCTAATTTGGTGTGATTTGTCCCTTTGTCTTGGCTGCCTGTGTTCAGTCCCACTCTGGTTATCTCCAAATACACTTCACAACAGGTTGTCAATCTGTTTTATCACACATCTCTCTTATTGCTTTTGTTTTTGTGTGTAACTGTCAGATAAAGGAAAATAGCTTGCATTTATCTCTGGAGGACTTTGGGATATTATTGTTCTATTATACATATAGCATTATCTTCTTGTTGTTTGGGGTCATTTTTATGATACAGTTCACTTCACCTTTCTGTTCCTCACTTTCTGAGCTTTTGTGTGTGACCTTTCAACAGCAATGCAGAGAGAGGCTTCAGGAGCAGATCCACTTGTGCTGTGCGTTATTCACCTTGAGCCAGGCTCCTCCTGTTTGTGCCACGGTAATTTTCACAGGAGCCACTTTCCAAACAGCATTATGCAAACGAACGTGGCCCTGCAGCATCCCAGCACCACTCACACAAAGTTAAGTAGTTGCTTTAATGGAAATGTTGCAGCAAGAAGGTGTGAGGGAGAGACAATAGGGAAAGATTTGATAAGTGTTGTGTGTCGAGATGGAAGAATGACTGATAGAGGATGGCAACATGGAAAACAAACAGGGAACAGAGCCTTTGAATATTGGATTTTTCTGGTTTGGTGGCCAAGGTACAGGAAACACTATATTAGTTTAAGTAATTATCAAAGAATTTAATATTAGATTTTTGTCAAAATGAGAACAAACAGAAACAAATAGCTGAGATTAACAATGTTTTGGTCAAGCTGCAGGAAAGAGGTTATATATTTTCCAAATTTAATGTAAATGCTGTTTGGGGTCCCTTTCTACTCTTCCAGACATAGTGTCTTTTAGAAATCTTTTTTCTAAAGAAAATATTAATTCTCTGAGGCCAAAGAAGGTGGATTAAAATATTGAATGTACAATGGAGACTGTATATATTGCAATCTAGATCTTCCAGTTCGGAGAAGGAAAGGAACTAATTTTAGGTTTGCTACCATGGGTACTTACACACACAAAAGCCCATGAGAAGGCTCTCAGCACCTTCCATTATATTTTGATTTGAGTCATGGAGAACTGTTTGGAGAAAGACTATTTACAAGACCATGTCATGACAGGACAAGGGGGAATGGATAATAGAAAAAAATTCTAGACTGTGAGGGTGGTGAGGCCCTGGCACAGGTGCCCAGAGCAGCTGTGGCTGCCCCTGGATCCCTGGCAGTGCCCAAGGCCAGGCTGGACACTGGGGCTGGAGCACCTGGGACAGTGGAAGGTGTCCCTGCCCAGGGGATGGAAAGGAATTTAATGAGATTTAAGGTCCCTTCCAACCCAACCCACCCTGAACTGCTACAGGATGTTAACATCCATGTAAGAATTCTCACAGAGAGACCATAGGAGCTTTAAGTCCTGAAGCAAAACATATCAGACAATCAACAGATTGTGTAAAAATCTATGTTAAAAAATGCCAGGTAAATACAGTCACTGCCAGTGCAGCCATTGACTCCACAGTTATTCTTACAGTCAGATTACTTTCCTGTGTTACCTGCTTTACATATTAAGCAAAGATGCTAAGTGCTTTCCTGGGTACACTGTAATCTTGCTTTTTGAGTTGGAAGGTAATTTACTGTTTTAAAACCATAAATGTTTAAAAATTACATTGCTTGAAAAATTTAGCTTTTCACGTTCCCTCTGAATTACGAGAAGAGACTAATTGCCTTACTTTTCATAACACTGTGGAATACCCTTAATATTTCTTCCGGAGTTGCCTAAATTGGAAAATCTACGGCAGCCCAAATCTTTCTCCATCAAAGACAAGAAAAAACCTGTGGACAGGTAAGGTCCTTAGTCAAGGTACCTCCATCAAGTACCTGCAGCCTGAGGATGGCTCAGGATAACAGCAAAGGGATTTTCCCTGGCACATCCTCGAGCCTTGGGTTCCTGCATTTGTGGTCTCTCTCCATCTGTGTCCTGGGCAAGGCAGTGTGAGGGTAAAACCTGCTGCAGGTGAGGGTAAAACCAGAGAGCTGAAGTGAACTGGAGCAGTGCTGCGTTTCCTGTGCACATAGACCAGCTGATGGATGGTAACTCACTCACCTGATGTAATTTGTGGTTTGTGAGCTGCAGCCCTTGTAGTCCACAGTAATGAGGTTTTAAAAAGACAGATGCTGCCTGTGCTCCAAGGTCTCTTGGAAATGTTGTGTGTTTGTGATGTCTCTTTTCAGAGCAGAGCTGATGTTTCCTGACCAGTTCTTGTCACTGCTCTCCTGGGCCCAGCTCCACCTGACTGTGTCTGCCTAGGGCATAGCAGCCACCCTTTTATTTACTAATTAATTCTCTGATGCACTTTGGRGACAAAACCCTTTCTTGGGGATCTGAACATTGTAATGCTTTTATTTGTGCTGGGTTTGTGTGTTTAGCTGATGCACAAAGGGCACTGCCATGAAAGAGCTGACAGCTCTTGTGACCCCCAGCAGGACAGGCCTGAGCACCCTGACAGGAATTGTTGGGTCTCTTGGGATGCTCCATCAGCCTGGGGGTTGGATATTGTGTGTACRTCTCCATACTCAGCATTTTCTCCACCCTGGGGTTTAGAAGACACATGTCCTCTGGGTTTGGGGATCCAAGGCTGGAGCCACCCCAGCTCCCTTCCTCCAGAAAGGACCCAGTGTAATTCCATGCAGGGTTACATGGGATGCCAAGTTACTGATGTGAGTGCTGGCAGCAGGGCACCCACAGGGCTGATTCCCTGTGACACGGACTGCCCTTGTTGACACGGCCAGGTATTTGTTACCCACTGGATAAAATCTGTTCAGGAACAGCCACATCCACAAGCCCTTCCTCACACAGGGTACTGCCCTTCTGCTGACCCTTCACCACCTGGGAAGATGGAAGGTGATGGCCCCACCTCCACCAGTGAAGATGGAGATGGTGAAGATGATGGCCTCACACTTCAGGACCCCYTAAATCCTAAATCTGATGGAGAGATCGAGGCCCTGCAGTGTAACTGAGCTTGAGAGGCCTGGGCTGGGTGGGAGGGTGTGCTTTATACTTCTCTTCTTTCCCATAYTCATTTCAAGAAATTGAAAGCACACTGCATTTGTCCCCAGTGCTGGGTGTACCACTCTTCCACCACTTTTAGATTCATAGACTGTCCTGACTTGGAATGGACCCACAGGGACCATCCRTGCAGCCCCTGTCCCTGCAYRGACACCCCAACAATCCCACCCTGGGCATCCCTGAGAGCAGGGTCCAAACTCTCCTGGAGCTCTGTGTGCCTCAGGGCTGTCACCATTCCTGAGGAACCCRGGCAGTGCCCAGCACCCTCTGGGAGAAGCGCCTTTTCCTGAMATCCAACCTAAACCTCCCCTGACACAACTTGGGATTGATCCTACCTTCCAAACCTGTTGTGCCATTCCTGGAATCAAAGGACACAGAAAGACTCCTCAGGAGGGGCAGAGACATCCAAACACCTCATCTTCATCCTTCACTCAGAACATGTCAAGGGGCTGCAGTGTTGTCTGGAATGTCCTCCTCCAGTGTGGACATGCAACACCCAGTCACAGGCTGAAAGGCAGAGATCCAACCCAGAATATTTGGCAAGTTTCTTTTGCTGAAATGCGTAGTTACAATGGATAGGCTTCCATGATTTATTTAGTAGTGGTTTGTTTGCCATTCTTTTTCTAAACTCAACCCTTTTTGTTTCTGCAGTACAAAGGAAGAGTCAAACTGACTACTTAACCAACTGAATACATCACTTGGGATGTTCAATTCTGTAAAAACCTGGGTGGGTTTTTTTTTCAAATTATTTACACTTCAGAGTGGAAAAATAGCAACATTACTATAGCATTAGATTAAATTTCCCCAGGTTAATGGGCTCAGTGTCAGGAGTGAATAATCACAAGTGCGTTGCCAATGGAGAGACCATAAAGGCACGTTCCTTTCACAATATATTCTACCCCATGAATATATTAAAATATTTTTCTCAGTATGAAAAGAACGGAAATAGCCTTTTGTTTTCCTCTTTTCATAGCAAATGCTCCTGTCATTCGCAGCACAATGAATTCCTTGATTCTGTACCAGTGGGTTTTTATCCTTCCTTCAACACCCAGAGGCCACTGGAAAAATCTTTCACATGGCTAAACTTTGCTGAATGTATTTAACCAGTAAATTATTTGTCTTCTGAACTAGAGGAACCAATATTCATTTATGTTCTAAAAATGGTTTGTTTTACTTACTTTATGAGTTGGATCTGCAACAGTAGCAAAGCCAAAGGACGTTTAATTAAGTTATATTTACTTTTTCATGATCTTTTAGCTTCAGATTATAAATCATGAATCAATGAGTACTTAATTTCCTCATATAGCATTAAAAGTAATTGCTTCATAAATTTGTTTTAGTAATCCAAATATTTGCACAGAGTGCAGCACAAAGAAGTTGTTTCATTGATGAGAGTTCTCACTTCCCTTTCCACTGCTGAGGAAAATGGGTTTTTGCTCCTTTGGGGTCCAGTCCTTCATGGTGCAGAAGTCTCTGAACCTCAGGGGTGGYATTGTTATGAATTATTGATGTCACACCAATTTTTTTGGCCATTGGTTTTGTTGACACTTGAATTGCAGTGACCTTCTCATGAATATCCAGTCTGGCAAGCAGGATCTTGTGAGTGGGTCCATGACCCTGTGCAGGACCATCAAACAGTCTTTAGCTACAGATATTTCTGCTTTCTCCCCAGAATCCAAGCCTAGATGTGGGGAGGTGCTTTGATCCTTCTGTAATAGGCATGGCATCTTGGAATTGGATTCCTGCTTAGTAACATGGGGCAGAGAAATCCTTCCTGCAYCCTCACCATACTGATGAACCATCTRTATTCAGAACCAGGTGCCTGAGAAGTTCTAAACCAGTGACAGGACCCAGAGAAGGGGTCAGGGGGAGGTTTAGGTTGGATTTCAGGAAAAGGTTCTTCCCTCAGAGGGTGCTGTGTCACTGTGTTCGCAGGGGTCTTRGGATGAGGATCTGACTCCATGTCTTTGAAGGCTGATTTATTATTTTATTATATATATTATATTTAAACTATACTAAAAGAATAGAAGAAAGGATTTCATCAGAAGGCTAGCTAAGAATAGAAAAAGAATGGAAATKATAACAAAGGCTTGTGWCTGACCGAGACAGTCTRGACAGCTGGACTGTGATTGGCCATTAATTAGAAACAACCACATGAGACCAATCMMAGATGCACCTGTTGMATYCCACAGCAGTAGATAATTATGGTTTACGTTTTGTTCCTGAGGCCTCTCAGCTTCTCAGGARRAAAAATCCTAAGGAAAGGATTTTTGAGAAAACATCACAGCTACAGTGCTGGGCACTGCCCAGGCTCCCCAGGGAATGGGCGCAGCCCCAGGGCTGCCAGATCTCCAGGAGCTTTTGGACAATGCTCTYAGGGSTGCACAGATGGGGTTGTTGGGGTATTTGTGCAGGGYCAGGAGTTGGACTGGATGATCCCTGTGGGTCCCTCCCTGCTCAGGATAATCTGTGGTTCCAAGTTTCTATCATGCATTGCATGTGTGTGTTGGGTCCTGCTTGAGTCTTGTGATTTGTAATCAGGCATTATTGGGTTCCCCAAGTGAAGGATTATTTTAGTGACTTGTGCTGAAAATGATGGTCTTTCAAAAAACAAAATCATAGAACCACAGAATATTCTGAGTTGGAAGGGCCCAACAAGGATCATCCAGTCCAACTTTGAAGTGAATGGACCCACAGCCTTGGTGTTATCAGCACTGTGTCACTGGAATGCCATGATCCACACTGGATGCAGCTTCATCGGGGTTATTTTTCAATTAAAGGCTTAATTTGAATTGGAAAGCTTTCATGATTTTTTTTTTTTTATGGAGATAATAGGAAAAAATTCTTCAYAGCTGCTGTATGGGAAAGGGTCAGCTTTCCCAGGACCTAAAAGACCTGACTGGTGCTTGATGCCATACCTTGAGCCCCTTCCAAATGGGCTTTGGTGGGCTTTGCATTTCTTCTCAGCCACAAAGGAGGAAGCAGGGAGCTGATACAGCTGGAACCATGCAGGGGCTTGTGAAAATCACCTGAGCTCTGGCATCATCTGCTGGGTGCTGCTCCTTGGCATGGGAAGAGGGAGGGCAGCCCAAAAAGCAGCTGTGGAGTGGGAAGCACACCTGAGGTCTGGCTGGTGGGATCCAAAGCCCCTGCTCCAACTGGAGCTGATGCCATTTCCTTTATTCCTCATGCACTCCCACTCAGTAATYCCAAGTGGGATATGCCCAACATGARGAGTTTCCCTAGCTGGACCTCCAAGAGTTCCCTCAGGTATCCCTGTGCAGCCATCAATCAAGCAAAGTCTCCAGGGGAGTGAGAAGTAATCTGAGCAAAGTAGAGGGAAAGGGAGGAGGATGGAGGTAAAACAGGAGCTGCTGCGGCCACAATTCCCCAGTGTCTGATAAAGGTTTTGAGAAGGAAGTGTTTTATTTCTTTAATGGAGATGTGGGTGGCACGGAAGGGTCAGAAAAAGGGGCCTGGGGTWAGAAGCAGCTCTTATATTGGAAGAAAATCTCTACTGGAGTGCAATGGAATAATCAAGATTTATTTATAAAATATTGCTATTAAATAAACATTACAGAAACTTTGGAATATCAAGCTTATTTATAGCTTTAGGCGTGAAAACCCACATTAGTATGTTGAATTATATGAGTTCACTGCTGCCTGCTAGCTGACAGCACGTCAAATTATTTGCAAATATTTTCTGGAACAGTAACCTTGAAGGATGCCAGCACCATTCAGTGTAACCTCATCACGAGACAGGAACCAAGTGATGAGATGAGGACTGAGGATAGAGAGTTTTTAGCAGCAAGTGACCTCTGACTTGCTGCCTAAAAGCAGAGTTCACGTGCTCCCTTCCTCAGCACAGAAAGATGCTTTTTTGTCACTGACATTTACACTGGTTCTGTGCAGGGGTTTTGGAAGATGGTGYGAGTGATGTCGAGATGGGAAACGGCTCAGGGCAGGAATTTGAGAGTACATTGGTCACATTTAAGTGGGTTTATCTCCTCCAGCCTGCAATAGCCAGCTTCTGCAAAAAATTATGTAATCATTTTAACAAAGTGTTCTGTAATTGACATGAAAAAGGCAAAGTAAAATAAAAATGAATTACTCTGTAARCAGAAAGGTTCATTCATTTTAGCTGCAATCTGTAAGAGGGGAAAAGGGAAAAAAATCCCAGATGCAGACTTTTCATGGAAATTGTGGCCTCGTTGAAATTATAAGCTTTCTGCTATTTAAATGAATAATGTTCCCTAACACAGACTATTTTCTCATTTAAAAGTCTGTTGGGGTATAATTTCATCCTTTTACTGTCTGCTGTGTTTTAACTTACAGCAGTCTGACTAAATATTGTATTTTCTATCCATCAAAAATTGTCGGTACAGTTTGTGCAACAAGCAGCTCTTGCTCAGTTAGAGGGCTTTGACTTAGAAATGTAACATTTTCCRTGGAGTTTTGCGGGGTCCTTGTCACATGGGAAGCAGATGACACTAAAATTTTGTTCTGTGGTGGTGGCCAACAGGGATGACAGTGATGATGTTTGGRTGCCCAAAATGTGGGAGGACAGAGGAGACAGAGGAGTCCAAGGGGATGCTCATCACCTCTGGGCAAGATGCAGAGAGTCAGGCCCAGTGCCACAATGTCCTCCCTGAGAGGGAGGGACAGAGRGGACAGGCAGGACGAGTGACCAGCTCTAACCCTGGCCAGAAGAGCCAGTCTGAGCAGTCTGAGCAGCTGTGGCTTTGTTGGCACCCTGGATGTGTTGCAGAGCTCCACTGGGTGCCAGGTGCTTCYTCACACCAGCAGATTCAGCCCAGCATGGGCAGCCAAGTGCCTTATAGCCAAAAGCAATGATTTGCATATCCCAAATGCTCCCAAATCTCAACTCATGGCTCCCAAACCCCATGTAAAAATGAGACAGTAGCAAAGACAGGCATTACATTTGACCTGCTGTTTTTCAGGCCATTTAGTATTGACCCAGGCCACATCCCATGGTTTTATCCCTAGCTGTGATGTCAGGTCACTTCAATGTTAAAACTAATGCTGAGGTTCTGGACTCACTTGACTGGGAGTTGGGGCTTTTAAAGGCTCACCATGGGGCTCRTGATGAGAGCAAGAAAGTCGCAGCATAAATTACCTTCCATCTTTGGAGGGCATCTTGTTTAGCRGAAGGACACAGCAGTGAAAGATATTTAATGACAACAAAACTGCCTTGCCTCAAAGATGCAGTTAACCTTGGCAAATAAGAATGAACCCTCTAAGGAGCCATAAAAGTGCTCTGCTGGTTTATGTCTGTCAGTCTGTCGTTTGGATGCTCTATCAATTCTTACAGCGCTTCCAATGGCGAGGCCAAGTGGTTTATAAAGTTTTACATGCTGTTTGTTTGCTGAGAGAGTTACAGCCATGGCACCTCTGCTGCAGGAGGAAAGGAGCTCCCAGGGGCTGCAGGTGAAGCCTGGGCTGTGCAGGGCAGGCGTTGGGACCCCCATGGAAACCAGGATAYCCAGAGTGGACACTGCCTGCATTGGCAATGGGAGCCCCACCAGCAGGAGAGCCTTGTCCTAAACCAAAGTTTAATAGCAACTCCCAGGAGCCCCCTCTGCTTATTTTCCAGTGGGGAACTCCTTCTGGATATCTACCAATGTTTAATGATGCTGAACTCTGCCGCAGACATCTTTTATGGAAAATCCTTTCCTTAGGATTTTTCCTCCTGAGAAGCTGAGAGGCCTCAGGAACAAAATGKAACCAATGGTTATCTGCTGCTGTGCGATGCAACAGGTGCAGCTGGGATTGGTCTCATGTGGTTGTTTCTCATTAATGGCCAATCACAGTCAGCTGGCTCGGACTCTCTGTCTGAGACACAAGCCTTTGTTATTCATTCCTTCTTTTTCTATTCCTTCTTTTTCCATTAACTTTCTTAACTAGCCTTCTGATGAAATCCTTTCTTCTATTCTTTTAGTATAGWTTTAATGTAATATATATCATAAAATAATAAATCAAGCCTTCTGAAACATGGAGTCAAATCCTCATCTCTTCCCTCATCCTCGGACCCCTGTGAACGCCGTCACAGAACTCCTTATCCCACCCACAGGAACACCCCCAGCTGAGGCCAGAGCCCTTACAGGCTGTGTAATAACAATTAGCAGCTCAGAAAAGCCACTGTGCACGAGGTGAATTGTCAGAACTACCAACAGAATGGTTTGGGCACCAAGGGACCTTCAAGATCCTCGAGCTCAGGTCCTCTGACCCTTCTGCAGGAGCAGCTCCATTTGTGAGTGGACACTGGGGGTGATTTATGTGTTAGCTTAATACCTGTCTAATTGTCTATATTTCGTCTCACCCAGCAGTCCCAACACTTCTCTGGCCACACATCCATCTTGCTAATGCACTTCTTGTGACTCCTGCTCTGCAGAGCTGCAGACATGCAGTGAGAGGTGGGAATGACTTTGCCTTTCAATTGCCACAACGTGTTGTTTCACAGTATTTACTCAGCTCCTGCTTGAAATCTTATTCTTCTCCTGCTTATTGTCACTGGTCCCAGCAGTTTGTGCTGGGACGTGTTTGAATAAAACCTCCTAAGAAACAGCCAAAGTATGTKAGAAACTGCAGCCATAGGAGGCCTCAGCCAAGGGTTTTCAATTCATGCCTTTTGTATTTCCCATTGTTTTTACCTACGGATACATTTTAGACTCTACGGGCCAAATCCATCCTMTTCCAACGAAGTTACCTCAGAGACACACTTGGCTCTGTTGCTTTAAAAAAAACAGATAATCCCAAACAGCAGGATAATTTTATGACCACTAATTACATTTGTTGCTATGCAAGCTAAGATAATGATAAGAGTAATCGTATCTCATGCTTCAGGGCATACGCTCATCACCTGTGGACATCAGGAAGGAATTTTTCTCCCCATGTACAGCACTGTTCAATTAACTAGATGGATTGTGGTGGGTTTGTTTTCTCTGTGTTTTCTTCCTCTGAAGGATCATTTATTAGCTGCAGCCGGAATAGGTACAGCAGATTGAATTAACTKACAGCCTGATCCAATATGGGCATTCCTAAATCCCCACCCTGGGAAGTAAAAATCAGCTGTGGAAAAAAGAATATGTAGTCTTTTGTAATTTGGAAACTGATTGTTTTTCAAATGCCTGGATATCCTGCCCATAACCAAAGTTGTGAAGGCAGCAGTATTGAGCTTTGGGCTGCCRTGTTGCACAAAATCTGGCTCTGAGAGTGTCCCAGTTTGAGGAAACTTGGAGGCTTGCTCCTCTCTTTTGACTCTGAGTAGCATCTGCATTCGAGCACCACTGGGTCCTGTGGATTATGTTTGTGGCTACCCGTCACGTTGCATTAGAATAGCCAGCCTCAGCCAGAAAAGCAATTGAAAGGCATTGGAAATCTGCCTCACTGCCCACATCCAGGGAATAAGCTCTCTGATAATCCTAATAGAGAAGATCAAATTTGCCAAGAAAATAGAAGYGACTGCTTGTATTTTGCTTCATTCTCCTCAACTATCTTTCTGCTCCTTGCAAGACTTAATCAACAGCTAATAAACCTCAGCTTTTCAGTGCACAACAGAGCATTGTCTTTCTAGTACTTGTGTTGGGACTGGGATTTATCTGTTATTGACTTCATCCCTTTCCTATTTTTTCCTTTTGTTTGGTCCTCATTCCCCTTTTCTCAGTAGCTCTTGCTTTATTTTTATCTCTAGTAAAGCAGGTCTGCCATTTAATTAGCAAAACTGGCCTCTACCTGAAGCCAAATGAAATGTAATCTCCTGCCGACCTGAATGCAAGGTAAAAATTCCACGTCTGAAAGATTTCAACATTTGTCTTGGCTTATTTCTGGAGAAAAGCAGAAAACTTCCAGGTTTATTTCTGGGAGAAAATTCTGAAAACAAAACAGTGTGWATTTGTCAATACTTGCCGGGCATTTTTCCATGCTAATAAACCAGCCAGGAAGCTGTTTCACAGCAAAACAGGAGCCACTCTGCATTGATTCCACTGGCCTGGGGTAGCAAAGACCTTCACAGCATCATGCTCAGATGCAGCTTGTGGTGGTAGATGAGAGAAGGACTCACAGAGTTGTTAGGATTGGAAGGGACCTCTGGAGATCCCTCTCTGCCTAGCAGGGTCACCCGCAGCAGGTGACACAGGAACACATCCCAGTGGGTTTGGGGGATGGCTCCCTGCCCTCCCTGGCCATCTGTGAAGATCAAACTGCTCCGAGACCAAAGCAGATCTGCCCTTTGCTCTCAGGGTGCTGTGCTGTGCAGTTCCCTCCTGACTGGGGTGGCTGRGAGGAATGGGCAGTGCTGGGATCAGTGTCCTCGTGCCAGGCCATGGCTCTGCCCTGTCCCTGCCATTCCTGTTGCTCCCCAGCAGGTCTCCTGCCCAACTCTGGCAGCAATTGTGGGCAATGATGAGCTATGGCTCTCCTTAACCTCTAGACACACCTCTGTTATTAACCATCCATAAAACTCCACGGCCCTTTTAAAACATCCAGTTACTGTTGTTTAATTCTCCCGACTCTTGCAATAAAAACGAGATGGGAGAGGATGGCCAGCACCTCGCTGGGAGTCAGCCCCACAAATACAGATCTCACAGAGCACCTGAGCTCCTGTGGTGCTCAGCACTGCTGGGCATTGAACCAACATCACCCCAATAAACCCTGGTGACTCACTTGAAGAAGAAAAGTGTCATACAGTAATCAAATAGCTCGGGTCAGTGTGAGCAGTAACAGCTTATTTTCATCCTGAGCTGCACTGCACAAACACCTATCTGTCAGCACTCCACTGGTTTAGTTCCAGGCAAAATGACTTGCTTGCTCTCCAATCTGGCGTGCTGGCAGTGCAGGAATGCAAACAGCCAGCCCTTTTGTGTTCACCTGCAGCTTTATTCCCTTCATCAATAATTGCTAAACAGACAAATGAAATTTTTCATACGTTGCTTCTGGAATTATATCACAGCAGTGCTTTTGTTTGATCAAAATTGCTAAATGCTTTCTCTAACTTGGAACAGCATAAAAATTGCAGGCTTGAAAATTACACATATGCCTCATCCTATCTCGAGGAATTCCAAAAGCTACTCRGGAGACAAGAAATGCTCACCATATTCCTTAGGAGTTGTCCAGATAATAGTCAACCAAGCTGTTCTGATTCCATCCAAAGCAATGGCATAATGCTCAGTGCAGTTGGGAACACACTGCTGTGATGCAAAATTCTCCTTTGAGTTTTGAATTTAAACCCCAAGACCTAAACATTTGCAAAAATTAAAAAGACAATTCAGATGCATTAACAAGACAGAGCATGGGCCCATCAGTTTTACCCTTCGATGCACAAGTCAAGAAACGCTGCTGATCCCAGAGGCTTTGGAGTGGGAAGAGGCTTTTGAAYGGGAAAATGCCCTCAATCACAGAATTATAGAATTGTTTGGGTTGAAGGGATCTTAAAGATCAGCCAGTGCCACCCCAGCYGTGGGCAGGGACACTTTCCACTGTCCCAGGCTG
The DNA here is from genome assembly GCA_014549065.1 of Cardinalis cardinalis. Taxonomy (NCBI): domain Eukaryota; kingdom Metazoa; phylum Chordata; class Aves; order Passeriformes; family Cardinalidae; genus Cardinalis; species Cardinalis cardinalis. Next base: position 685,774 of record JACDOX010000286.1, read on the forward strand.
CTCCAAGCYCTGTCCAGCCTGGCCTTGGGCACTGCCAGGGATCCAGGGGCAGCCCCAGATGCTCTGGGTTATTCCCACCTCAGACAGAGCCTGCCAGAGCTGAGGGCAGCTGATAACAGGGCAGTTGATATGCATAATAAGCATTTTGCACATGGCTCTAAGGGAGGAGTTGCCTGCTTCTTTGGGTTTTTCTCCAAGCTCAGAAACATCAGAGCTCCACACAGGTCCCTTGATCTTTCTCAAGAATTCAGAACCAAAACATTGTTTCTGGTCCAGCCTGAGTTTTTCAGAGAGCTTTGCTAGTACAGAGTGGGGACTGAGTTGTGACACACGGAGAAAGAGGAATTGCTGGAGGACCAGAAGAAAAGAAGAGTAAATCTGGAGCTGGAAGAGAGGTGACACAAAAGAAAATTAAGTTATCTCTGCAACACCACACATGAGGAAGGATTTCAAGGAAGCAAAAGTTCATGTGATCAGAACAACAGGGGGACACAATTTCAGCAGTAGCATTTCAGCAATATTTMAAAAAAGGGATGGATGGAAAATAAAAAGGAGACACTTCATGGGCTTTGGCTTCAAAAGGTAAGAGAAAACGATGGAATTGGCATTAGAAAAAGAAAAAAACCCAAACACACAAAAACGGGAGCTCTTCAGTGCAGAGGGAGCAGAAGAGCCAGGACTAAAGCTGAATAAACCCCMATCTGTTTGCATGTGGCAACAAACAAACATCTGAATGGGAGCTGGGCAATTCAGTTCCCCTCTTCTCATCCCTGAGAAGTGGCAGTGCCCAGACTGAGACACAGGGACAGCGGCTGAARGGCTAAATGGGAATTGTTGGGTACYGGGTTCCTGCATGCAGCCAYATTTATTGCAACCCAGTGTTTAATGTTCACAAACCATTAGATACATGTATATTTATGGTTTGATAATCAGCTGTCATTAACAGATGAGTAAACAACATAATGTTCATATTTAGGAGGAATATGCAAACTAAAGAGAAACTGCCAACTCCTAAGAACATTTATTTTCTCTACACTTAATGGGGGGAAAGGAGGCGGAAATACTCTGTAAATTAATTATGGGATATTGGCAATGCCTCCACTACTGTACAACTGTAATTATCCCATCTCTGTGCGTGGGACTGTAGTTGTGCACCCCCAGCTACKCTCATCCATGGGAGTTAGGAGTTTACTCATTGTGCACATTTCCTGAGTTAAATCATTTTTATTGTCTCTCTGGACTCAGAAGGGCAGGCAGACCRTGATCTCTTCAACCAGTGTCATACCAAGGTGCTGAGGCCTGCTGCCACACTCCCTTTGTGCAAATCAAAGATGTTTCAAACTTCTGGAGAGGGTGGAAACTCTTCTTTCCTGTGGGAAATGCCAGTCCAAGTAGAGCTGCTTGATCTGACCGAAGTTTTCAGGCAGTTTTGCAAACCTCCTTGATTTTCCTGAAGATTTGCTGTTTTACATCAACTACAAGGAGAGAAGAGCAGGAAAACACATTTTTGACTCCTCCACAAATATCTCTGAGATAAATATGGTCCAATGTATTTGTGACTCCCTGGTTWTATCTTTAATCATCCCTGACAGTGTTCTGCATCCAAAGACACTTTATTAAATGCATCATTATCCTATTTTTATGGATGAGGGAGACTGAGGCCCAAARCAGGATGGGATTAACCCAGGAAGGAGGCAAAAGAAGTAGAGAATTGTAAGGAAAGATCAGGATGAATTTACAGCAATGAGAAGATGCTTTATTAGTCATGGCTGGGAGAGCTGGAAGAAATCAAGTGTCCAGCCAGGGATGAGGCTGGGAACAGAGTCCAGCATCCTGACTGTCACTCCCCACTCTCCCACCAGTTAGGCCACGTGCTTGAAAACTGATCCGTGTATTTATAACCATGGATATTWGACAAAGAGCAAATGAATATTAACAGGAGTTTCCTGGACAACGTATCCAACTTTCCCCCTTAGCTGATCCTTCCTCTGCCTTACAAAATTAGAAAATTTTGCAAGATGGAAAATTTTGTAGATGGAAGCAGATCATGTACAGATGCAGCAATTTGGCAGGTTATCACACCAGGATTTTCAGCCTGGGATAGCACAGCCTCTCCAGCTGCTCAGGATCAGTCCCTTCAGCAAACCAAATTCACTAATCTGGTGCTTCCTCCTGCCCATAGCCAGGCTTATTGGGGAGGATTAGCTCGTTGTCCAGGGGTAATTTTCTCAAATAAATGGGTCAAAGCCTGTGCTGGCTCCCCTCCTGCAGCCTGCTGAGTTCAATGGCTTTGCTCAGAGCACAGCCTGGTTCCTCATTTCCATGAGATCCTTGGGCCGTGGCTGAATAACGAGAAGTGGCAGGTGAAGCTGAAGGTTTTGGCTTTKTTTTTTGTAAAGAAGAGAGGAGTGCAGCAGAACAACATATGGTACAGTGCCTGGCTAAAAATGATTTAGTGGGAAACTGGTGCTTAATTTCTGTCTCTCTGCAACCACATACACTAATGTAGTGGTGTAACTATTCATCTAATAAACTGCTAATATTTATTATTAATTGAACCGTTTAATCTAACAGTGGATTAGGGGAAGGCAAATGTAGGACTTAATGACTCTGCTGATTGGTATAAATTTTAACAGTGAGCTCAGGCAGTATAATACAAATTGTGTTGCTGCTGCTGCTGCTGCTGCTAAGTACCTTGTGACTGGAAGAAACTGTGCCCAAGCAAAACTTGCACTGGCTATCAAGAGGTTGGGTTTTTTAAATCTTTTAGTGAGCACTGTAGGACTTAACTCCAGAAGATGAGGTCCCTATCACCAGTGGTTTATTATATTAATGGCAACGAAAGTGGTTATTAGTAATGTCTGCTTAACTTTAGAGGTCATCTTCCACCCCAAATAGCCCCTGGATGGATGGTTCAGTGCTGCTGTGATAACTGAAGTGCAGGATAACAAACTGCAATTATCTTGCACTTCTAACCAAATCCCCTGTGTTGGCTGCAAATCCATCATTGCCAGGGCTCTCTCCAGCCCACCCACTGCTCTGAATTCCTGCTTTTCTGGAACTGGAAGCAAAGACACACCCACACCTTAGGGAAGACAAATTTCTGCTTAGYGCTAAATCTTGTTTCCCAGACACTGCTGGATTTAAGGAGTTGAGGGATATTCCAGCTGGGACTGGAAAGATGCTTCAGCTCTTTACATTTCAAGCCTATGGAGTCMAAAGCAATGTCTGTATCCCAGGGAGAAATTAATGGAAGAGCCCAAATTTCCTAATGGCTTGTATCTTGCTCTAAGCTCTGGGAGGACCTGAGGTCTTAGACTTTATCATTGTGACATTATGGGCTTTAGACAAGCTATTTTTAGAGGTTTCTTTAAAATTTGATCAGTTATAATTTTCCCTTTATGGTTATAATTTTCTCTTTATGGTTATAATTTTCCCTTTCATGGGAGCTCTGTAGCTGAGACAGTAACTCTTGGAAACACAGCAGCACCCTTTCTAAGTGGGGTATAAAAACCCTCCTAATTGGAAATATTCTTTCCAACATTTACACATTATTTTTCGATTTTTTTTGTTTGGTTGSTTGGTTATTTTGGTTTTTTGGGTTTTTTTGTCGTTGCACATAGGACATATGGTGATGTTGTGTTGCTCTCAGGCATTTATTTGAACTTGCATGAGTTATTGCAGCAGTTCCAAATTTCGTGCTGAGAAAATTCGGATGCCACCTTCCAGGTCTGGTGAAAATTAAGGACATGTTGTCATCCTTGGCTATCCTACCTTAGCTCTCCTTGATGTTATCAGAGAGTCTGGTTCAGTCTACATCTTCTAGAGCAGAGACCAGAACACAGAGGTCACCTTCCATCCATTTGGTGTTTCCCCTCCCGTGCTTTGCTCTCCATTTTCTACAGATGAAGGAAACGTGTCCTGTGCTTCTGCTGTGAAAGCAAGGATGTGTTAGAGAATCTGGGAAACCTTTTTTTTTTTTTTCTTTCATCTATTTGTGGTAAGTGAGCTGGGAGAAAAGATGTTTCTTACCCTCATGGCCTCTGGAAGTGAAGGGAAAGAGAAATGGAAAGAAAAAAAGCTGAGGGATGAATTGGAAGAAAAAAAAGAATTGCTGAAAAGATTGAAGCAGGGGGGAAAGAAAGGAGAACCTCTCCAAGAAAGAGATGAACTCACAGCTTGCTGACCTGTTTGAGATAGAAACCTGCCAGGAGTTTTGGCAGAAGTTGCTTTATAAACTTGCCTTGCTTAGGGGCTCTCTTATCTCCCTGCAGTCACCCTACTGACACAGCTACACCAGCTCACATTTCCCACTGTCATCCCACACCCTCTGCCCTCACACTCCCAAATCAGCTGAATCTGAAAGAAAAAGCAGCCAAAAGATGGAAACCAATGGAAATTTGGKTTTTGCCAATGGGAAGAGTAGAGGAGGATAAACACACAAGAAAGACAGTGCAGAGAGAGAACTGAAGTAAAAGAAACTGTTACAAAAACCTAATCAGGATTTGAATGTGGAAATGTGAAAAAGGAAAGACTCAGCAGAGTGTCCTCCAGCAGCAAGAGGCAGTGGTCAAACTGTGTTTTCTGGGTGAGCTTCAGGAAAAGCCAAGAGGTGGAACACGCTGGTGAAGGTGTGGGTGCTCAGGGATGAATGCTGGGGGTCGAGGCCAGTGCTGCTCTGGCACAGCCCCAGCTCTGCTCTGGACACCTGAAAATCCGTCAATGAAAATCATAAATGTGAGTCCACACTCCCCAAACCAGCCCAGAGCACATCYCTGGCTCAGCCAGGGCTGCAGTCCTGCCATGGGGAGCAGCTCCCTGGTGCAGGGGAGGCAGCTCTGAGAGAGAAATCTCTCACCTGRGAGATCTGAACTACGAACCAGCAACTGGGCACTGAGAAGAGAAGACAGAGGCATGGACATATGCTCATGTTGGAAAGAGCAGTGGCTTTGGGAAGTGATTGCCAAGGTGGACATGRAATGGGTAAACAAATGCATCTCCAAAGAAAAGGGCAGAAATTTTAGCAAATACAACAAAAGGATTGGCATGGGGAGCAGGAAAATACAGGTTTTTGTTTGGCTTATGTTTTTAAGGCATATTTCTGTGTATTTCAGTGTGAAACTGTTACAACAGACAAAGCAGAATTTAATATTTTCCTGTGCACCACTGAGCAYCCTATCCCAAACATCAATCCACATGAAACCTACTGAAGTGGTTTTCAGRGCCCTCATGGCTTGGAAATCAAGCTTAAATAGCCAAATCTTAAGAYATCAACACTCACTTTCTTATACTAAACATACTGAAGCACTAGACCACTGATGCTCCTGCCACAAGGCTTGTTTTGCACAGCTGTCTGTCCAAACTCCTCTAYTGAAGCTTTCCCAAACACTGATAGAGTAGGAAGGACTTGATGATTTTTTAATTTTTTTTTTTTTGTACTGCAAAATAGGAACTGGTGAGGTTATACATTTTGAGCTGATGAAGGAAACCACAACTCTCAGCTGRTCCAACACCAGAAAGAAGCCCAGCAGGTTTGGTAAATGCAGATGGAATTATCAGAGATCAGAGCCTACACCTCTTTCACCCACAAAAATTGCCCAAAATATCCTGACCTCCACGGAAACACTCTGGTTTGCACTGTGCCTCCCTCTCAGCTGGTTTTGTTCTTCCTTCCATTAGCTCTGGGTGATGTTTTAAGGTGTTCTCTTGCTCCTGATGCTCATTTAGGTTGCCAGGTTGTTTCAGCTCTCAGTTATTCTCCTGCCCAGCAACAGAATGGGGCCATAAAAATTTACTTTCTTGTTTACACTCACTCAGCAATTTATAGGAAGAAAAGTGGGGAAAACCATAAGCAAAGAATCAATGCTGCATTTAATACTTAAGCATAAAAGTCATTCTTAAACAATATTTTTATTTCMGTTTTAATGAGAGACCAGAAATACCACTTCTGGGTTTTTAAGGCCCATAAGGTGTTAGTACTCTTGTTATCTCTGATGTTCATGGTCTCTTGCACACCATTTATGCTGGGCATTATTTTTGACAATGCAGTATGGCAAATGCCTGGCCTGGGATTCCTTGGGATGAATAAAAGATTTATAGAGGAAATTCTACAAGTAATATCTTGTTATAATACATTTTTGTGCTAACTGCAAGTGACAAGTGATTGCTCAAACTTGTTCCTGCAGCTACCAGGTTTTCCTCTTTAATCCTATATTAGTTCTACAGAAAAAAAAAATTAAATACAAGGAGAGCTGTCTTTTCATTTATTTTATCTTGCCTCTATAGGAATATTTTCATGGTAAATTCAATATACTTTGTCCGAAATGTAAATGGAATGTTCAATATATTTTTAACTCAAGCACTGTTTAAACATTAAAATCCTCTTTTGCAAATGCCATTGTGATAGARGTTCAAGATTCTGCAGGGGCTTAATGACTTCCTGGGAGGAAAAGAGGCCAGTTTGGTWGTCAGGACTTGGTTTTAAAGGCTTCACTTCCTTTCAGTTCTGCAGGATCCCCATAGGACTGGGGCTAAATTAGGAATTTCCCTGTGTGGCATTTCCCCACCTGTGCAATGGGTGCTCTGCAATCTGTGGGGCAGGGGCACAAAAGGAAACATGAGAAAAGACAAAGTTAGGGGAACTGCAAATGGGCATTGATGCAAATCAAGATAATGTAATTGGAAATCGTTCATGTTTGGAATGTGGCCACATCTTGGGGTCATAAATGTGAAGCTTGGTGTAAATTAGGGCTGTGATCATCCACATGAAGTTACCAGGCAGTGTTTGAAAGTCTTTACATGAAAGAGGAAAACTCCAGTGGAGCTGGGGCTGGTGCCATGGAGATGTGTCACTGCAGGTGGCACAATGTTGGTATTTGCAGTGTAAAACCAAAAAGGTTGTGCTGTACACAAACCATGCAGACACACTGCCCCACCACACTGCAGTGTTTCCCTTTGGGTAGAATTCCAAATTCCAGGGAATGCTCACGGTGCCATTTATCAGCAAACTCTACCCAGACTAAATTTTCATCCCAATTCCCMGGCTGTTTTGGCAGTTTATGTCCTCGAGGTTGATTATGCATCCCTTCCATCCCTTTTTACTCTCTAATCTAAACACAGGATGTTATCTTTATTGCCTCTTCTCAAAACTTGCGCAGGATTTTATTTACCTCCTGTGTGAGAAGAAAATGAAAATAAGAGAGAAGCTGGCTTGGGGGTTTGGGGAGTAAAAGCAAACTTGAGAGCGTGGTGCTTTGACAGGAAACAGGATTTCTGGGATCCTGTGGTCAAGCCAATGGATGCTCAGATTTTAAAATTGGCAACTAATTTGGCCAGTGGGACGCTGGATCCACCTCTGAGAACACAAGGTTAAGGCAGGGCTCTCCCCCTGGGAGGTTCTCTTGGGTTTCCAGCAGGGGAAGAGTTCAGGTCTCTCCCCTGTCGAGCTGCTGGTGCTGGGCGAGGGAGGGGCAGCCATGCGGCCGGGTGAGGTAGGCCGGGGCCTGGACAGAGATGGGAGGTGAAGAGGCCCTTGAGGATGGAAGGGTGGAGGAGGTGGAGGAGCACCCAGAGACATCGGGCAGCCACCCCCCCTCTAGGGAAGAGAGAGAGGGAGAGCCAGCATCGGCGTCTGAATTTGATAGCGGCCGGCTGAGAAGGAGAAGGCGGGGGTGCGGCGAGGAGGTGCCCGGCAGGGCAGCGTGGGAGCTCCAGAGCTCCGGACAGGCAGAGACTGAAATTTTTAACCCTTTTCTTGCATGATAGAAACTTTGCAAATGCTGATGCTCCTGGAGCTGAATGAGAAGAGAGGTAAGAGATGAGATAAGAGGGGATGGACCACGAGGGATGTAGAAAAGACTCTTGAGTGGGAGGTTGGGAGATGATGGAGTGGCCTTTGGCTGGACTTTTCTTGTGTGGCCATGGACGGAACCAATTTTTTTTTTCTGTGACACAGAGACTGCATTTAGGGGGAGACAGGCCTCAGAACCAGAAGAGTCCGTGTGGATGCCCCTCGGCCCCAGGGGGTGAAAAATATGGGGGGGACAGGTGTCCCAAAAGAGAGACTGTGCTTTTTTTGGAATGAGACAACGCATCCTTAAAAGACAACCCTGGAAGCAGCTCTGGTCCATGCACAGTGGTGASAGCACTGAGCATGGAAGGAAGATGTCACGATGGCAAAGGATCTCTGGGCGGTGCTATCAGTGACATGGAAACACCCGAGGTTTCAACAGTGTTTCCAGGGGAAGCCTATGGTACAAAGAAGGACTCCTTCTCCTGATGAACTGAGGATTGAGTATTCTAAAGGGTGGTGCTGGACTGAGAGTTGGTGATTTGGAAGATGTATTGGGAATTTGGTGGGGGGGGGGGGGAGGAGGAGRAAAATGCTTTTGTAAGGTTTTCATTTTCCTTGTGTTTTTTTCCTTCTCTTGTAGTTTAGTTATTTTCTTGTAGTGTAGTTAATAAAGTTTTTCTTTCTTTGTCACTAAGTGAGAGCCTGCTTTGCTTATTCCTGGTCACATCTCACAGCAGACACCAGGGAGAGGGTATCTTCATGGGGGCACTGGCATTGTGCCAGCGTCAAACCATGACAGAGAGGCACTTTTGGGAAAGATGTGGAATGGTCTCAGGTGCTGAATCACTGAGGGAGCTGTGAGCAGCAGCTCAGTAATACCTGGCTCCATGCTCTGCTGCCCTCAACAGCCCTCTGTGTTCTGGGCTAGGAAAACACTTTCCAATTCAATAGCCAGGTTCTTAGCTGAGGTTGCCAAAGGTGCCCATTTGGGTCCTGGTGATGCTCTGTGTATGGATGGCTGCTTCCCAAAAATCGCATTGATAACACCTGCTGTGTCTGTCAGCTTTTATTTCTGCCAGATGTAATTGGATTTAAGGGGTAAAACAGGAGTATGAGACAATCTGCCTCTTCACATGGGATCTTCTGGACACAACAGAAACTTCTGAGCCTTGGTCTGTGCTTTTGCTAATCACCCACTTCAAGATTCCTGTCTTTATTTTGGATTTCTCTGGTTTATTCTCACCCAAGCCTGTTTTGCCAAGCATGCAACTCACATCGCCATTTGCTTCCATTTTCTCTTTTACGTTTTTCTTATCATATTTGGTACCAAAATTTTCTTCCAGCAGGAGTATTTCAAGAGCCATTGGCTTTTCCTTGCTGGCCTGACTGTTGCAGGAGCAGGTCGTATCCTAATTGTGTCCTCATGGCTACACCTAAAAGCTGGGCTCTTTGCTTGTACAGATCTCTTGGTTTGTAGCCAAAATCAATCTGTGCATATGTTTGTCGTGCTGTGACACAGTTCCTGGTTTTTTTTAAGCAGTAGTTTCCCTGACAGCTTGGCTCAGTGTCCTCTGCATAACACCAACCTGCCGTAGGTAGAACTTCCCATGGATTCCAAACACTCCCAAATCACCAGAGCCAGGGCTGGGGCTGGGGCTGKGGCACTTCCCTGCTCTCAGGTCTCTTCCCACAGCCCAGTCTGCAGTTCAGACACARAAACAGTGGCCCAGATTTCTCCCTCCCACGTTGTTTCTGCTCCTCCATTGCCATCTCACTCCTGCCTTCGTGCAGAGCCAAACAGTGCAGGCAAAGCCATGGAAGGAGTTTCACCTCGCTCCCTCCCCCAGGGGCTGCACAGCAGCAGCTTTCCCAAGCAACAAAAATGACATTGTGCTGTCCTGGGTCCTGTTTTTTGCCTCTTTGTGTGTCCATGGCTTTGCCAATGCTGTACTGTT
>JACDOX010000286.1:695851-740501 GCA_014549065.1 Cardinalis cardinalis
CTTATGAAGAAGAAGGATTAGTTACTGCTTTAAAACTTTTATCGTGTTTTATGTATATTATTGTATTCTAAAACCTTAAACTCTAAGTTTTCTACTCTGTGATATTGCACGCTTCTATTCAAACTACACACCCATAATCTTAGTTCTATTAYTCAGTTTTGGAAGCCTTCTCCACRGCCTCAGGTCAGTGCAGTSTTCTCCTGGGGGTCAGTGCCTGKCAGCACAGAAAGTCTGAAATTCATCAGAACTTTAAAATTCATCCTAACTTTAAAATTCATCCCAACTTCACTTCCAGGCTGGTTTCAGTGAGTGCAGCAAGAGCCACCCAGCRGAGGAGCCCCCACCAAGGGCCATCTCCATGAAAGACAATTCCATGTGGAGCTTGGTCAGCTCTGCCCTGGCTTCCCAGAGACCTTCCCTGGGTACCAGCCTCCTYCCCCAGGCAGGTGGTTCTGAGCACCTCAGAATATCCTTGTGGTGGATATTTCTCTATTTGTTTGGCCTGGGATCAAGGCTGAAAGCACTGCTGGAAATACACTTCAGCCAAAGATTGTTTGGGTCAATTGTTCCTTCTGGTATTAAAGTTATGAATCATCTTGGCATCAAGGTGTGACCTCTCCTCTTTATGCTATTATGTCACCAAAAAGGAGGCAGAAATGGAAATAGGAAGATGATTGCAATAAATTTCTCAGCACTGATATAATGTCTCGTGCTCACCAGGAGTATTAGACTCGTAAACCTCATCTCCCCTGGCATGGATCCACACTAAACTTTGTTTCTACCAACAAATTCCAACATTCCTTTTTCCTGCAGTGCAGCTTTCTCAGCATCATAAACCACCTGCTGGACTGAGCTCTCTGAAGTGGCAGTGCAGAGATTTCCATCCAGAACTGATCCAGGCAGTCTGAAAAGCTGCTCTCCTGCAGAGCAGAGTCCCCACAGGAATGATCCTTCCAAACCTGATGTTTTGATGATGCTGGTCCAAAGGAGATAGTGAATAAAAGCATTTGAAAAAAATCTAAAGTGTGGGTAACAGTGAGGGAATAAATGTCAATTCTTGATCTGTATCTGCCTTGGAAACAGTTACATTTGCAGAGCAGAAACTCGGTGCTGGTTATTTACCAATAAACAATTGGTAATTGCTAATTATTTCTCATTGCTCACTAAAAAAAAAATATTTATATATATATATCTATTGTCCTACAATAAAAATTCTAATTTCTCACAAATGTATATATATATATATATATATATATATATATATATATATGTTGTCTTACAATAAAAATTCTTGAAATTAATTTGGACTCTTCAGAGTCTGAAATAAACTCCATTTCAAATAAAATTGTATCTTTGGAACAATATACATCAAAATTGGAGGGAGATTATGATAGGATTAAGCTATTTCCTGTGCAGAGCAATAGAGCTGCAGCCCTGTCAGGAGCTCTCCTCCAGGATAATGGAGTTGTTCTCCATGAAGCAGAGCTCCTGGAAGATGCTATTCCCTTTCCARCCTGCCAGCTGGAGTAGTGTTAAAAAAAATGATGCTACTAGAAGCTTGTCACCTCCTTTTCAGTTTGTTTCAGTTTCCCTGAGTTCAGGTGGATGGAGTTACCCCGGGCTGGGTCTCCCAGCTGAGGAGCCATCCCCAGGTTCTGGTGCTCATGGGGCTTCCAGGAGGGGGAAAGGAGCTTTGGGGGACTCTGCAAGAGCACTCTGCTCAATCTGAAGGGCAGGGAGGGTGAGAAGGGAGGGGTGGCAGCTGAAAGGGCTGCACAGCTGTGCCAGAACATCTGGATGCAGTCGGCTGACCCTCAGTTTGGGAGAGCAAGAGCTCCCTGTCACCTTCCTCCCGTACTCCTCAGACACCTCCTGCAGAATTGGAGCATCAGCAGGATTTAATCTGTGCAAAATCCTGCTCTGTCTTGCAAACCACTTCTCCCATTAATCCAGAAGATTTTACAGCATCTCTCTCTGAGTGTCAGCTAACCATCAAACCAGACATGTGAAATAGAAATGGACTGCTTGATTTGAAAAGAAGCTTGTGGTTTTCCTGTGCTGCTGTGAGAGCTGCTGGGAGCGTGGTGAGCAGCCAGCTTTGTCCAGCAGCAATCCTGCTGTCAGTGCTCCCAGACCTCAGTGCTGTTTCCCACCAAGCTTTTAAATAAACAAAAACTGTGTCATTCCCTGGGTGAGAGCAGGGMGTGCCTGCCCGGTGGGACTGGGAGGATCAGTGTCCTGGATTGCCCAGCAAATTGTGTTCTGTTTGCCATCTGTATGGCAGCTGTCTTCTGCTCATGGGGCAGTTTCCCTTATCTCTCCCACACCCGCTCCTCCCTCCAGGGGGACATCTGCTGATAACAGCTATTGAATGTCCCTGCATGGCTGATAAGAACTACAGCATCCCATTGGGAGATGGGAGCCCAGAGGGGGAGCCAAGCATTCCTACCTGGGTATAATCTGGAGATTCTGGAACACCAGCACAGCTTCTGCACTGGATTGCCCAGAGGAAGACTACACCTTTTCTACAGGATCCCTGCTCAAGCAGAACAACACCTGGCACTCCAGGAGGGCTGCAGACACAATTCCAACTGGACTGATACCAACACCCTGACCCACAGGATGTCAGGTTGTGTTCTGACTCTGTCACTGTTTTTTTGGTTTGCTGCATTGTTTATTTTATCTTTTTATTTTCTTTCCTAGTAAAGAACTGTTATTCCTGCTCTCATATTTTTGCCTGAGAGCCCCTTAATTTAAAATTTATATCAATTTGGAGGGAGGGGGTTTGCATTTTCCYTTTCACGGGAGGTTCCTGCCTTCCTTAGCAGACGCCTGGCTTTCCAACCAAGCAATGARCTGTCCCTGAGGGATGCAGCAGTGCTGACAGCACAGTGGCCACATCTCCTGAGCTGARCTGGCTCTGGTGGGCAGGGGATGGTTTTCCTACACAGGGCAGGAGCAGCCACGCTGTGCTGGAGAGCATTGCTGCACCAGCCTGCCTTGCAGTGAGGAATAGGAATTGGGCTTTCTTCTCAACACTGGTGAACTGTTAAATCCCCCTTCTGTCTCTGCTCCCCACATGTCAATATTTTGTGCTGTTTTCTTTTGTGGTAGCATTATAAATATGGCTTACCGGTCCAGTGTGAGAAATATCTGAGAATATTTTGATTAAAAAAAAATAATTAAACAGGCTTGCTTTAATTTCTATTTAACTGTTAGTAGGGGGCTAATTACTGCGAACTTTTGTATCATGGTTTCATGTAACTTGTTTAAAAATATCTATTTATAATCTGACTCTCCTATTTTGACTAACCAAATCATTTGCAGTAATTAATTTTCAGGATTAATTAAAGTAAAAGGAAGAAATAATGGGAGACTAGCTCCATATTTTAGGCACACATCAGGAATTGCTCCCATTTGCATTTAAATTTATGTTCAGATTGTAAGTTGTGGATGCCTTGTCCCTGGCAGTGTCCAAGGCCAGGTTGGGCAGGGTTTGGAGCACCTGGGATAGTGGAAGGTGTCTCTGCCCATGGCAGGGCATGGAATGAGATGATTTTTGATCATCTTCCAACCCAAACAATTTATAATTCTATGATTCCTGGGATAAAATTAACACATAGCAATATTATTAATATCTTGAGTTTACTTTTGATACACCCAAATCCTCCCTGGCCTTTTTCTTCTCCAGTAGAATTGGATTTTTCTGCCCTGCCATCCCCTGAGAGCTCCACCTTGTCACACAAATCAAAATTTCCCCTCTCCAGATCATATGAGTGGGATCACTCAGCTGCACCTTAATTCTCAGGCCTTGCTTTTAACTGCTTCAGAATTTATTTCCAAAATACTTGATTTGATTTGAGCAGTCAAAAGGTTCTGTTGAAATCAGCTGGTACAGTGGGAGTTGCATTCTCGGCTAAAAAGAGATTGCTGAATTCCATCTGTATTCAGTGATTGACATTCTGGATCTCTGTTTGCTATTGATATGATCAATATGCTTTGTGTAATACCCAGAGATCCCATCTATCCCTGCCCCATGGAATTTACTTTCTAAGCAACAGTTGTTAGTGGATTCAATATTTGCTGAATTAATTAAAACCCATGTTAGGATTGATCAAATAATCTTCCAGTTGTGGAACATGTGTAGAGATAATAGTTTGTGGTTCTTCAGGGTCACCTAAAGCAGCTGCAGAGGTAGAGGTGTGTGACTTCAGCCCAAGTTTTCAATGAATATGTACAAGACAAAGAATAATGATGAGGATGGTTTGGGTTGGAAGGGTCCCTAAAAGTCACCTCATTCCAACCTCCCCTCCCAGCCCTTTCAGGCTGTTATTGCAGCCATCAAAAGGCCACGTGTTGTTGTCACAGAGTGACAATTGTTTTGTGAGGAAACACATTTAAAGCTTCTAAAGTAAGATCATCTTATTCCACTCCAACATCTGAACCACTACAAATATTTATAAATTCAGTAGAGCTGGAGGAAAGAACATCCAAGTGCTTGAAATAAAAGAGCAGGAGTGGCTGGCCCTGATCGTGAGGAGGGTTTTACCCTTCYGAGTGCTTTCACCTGGTACACTGAAATGCTTCTTGCAGAGGAGGGAGGCCTCCTGAAAATGCCACCAGCTGTCATTTACACGTGGCTCCTGTGTTTGTCAGTGGGCATTGGCATGGCAAGGCCACTGCTTATCCTACTTCCAACACGTTGGTTTCCTGATGAATCCAACACGAGTCAAACCGTAAAGATATGAGATTTGCCATGTCCCTTCAGACCAAAGATTCCCACAGCCCCACATCCTCAAACCTGCTCTGTAACTGTGGCCAGCACAGGATGTTTGGTGAACAAGAATAAGTAGAGTAGGAATGAGCAGTGCTGAGTCATCTTTCCATTGGAGTATGCTCCCAGCTCCCAGGGAGTTTTAGGACTTCCACAGCCCTACTATTAAAAATTATAGTCCTAAATCAATTATTTTCATGACCTACAGGCAAAAAAAATCATCTGTTTTCCATTTCATTATTATGTTCCACTAGAGAGAGCAGAGCAATTATTATTATTTTAGCAGAGTCTTGCAGATAGAAGGTGCTATTGAACTGCAGAGYTTTTCCTACCAGCTGGTGCACATTCAGTGGCAGCTCTACTCCTAAGAAACAAGTTGCACTCTTTGCAGGGCAGTCAGTGTTTATTGGCTCCATTTTTCCAAAGAAATGGAGCATAGCTGGCCACCAGCATCTGCCCCAAGCCCTGCATGACTCGTGAGGCTGTGTCATTTCTTGTGCCACCCCCACGCCCTGTATTGATACACTTCAGAGTGTATTAAAGGAGATGAGTAACGTCCCTCAGATGCTTTCTTTCTCCTGTCCTCCCCTGTGGAAGCAGCCTGGTGTTTTATCTGGAAAGGGTTTGTTTCTGTTCCTAATGTGTGCTGCTGAGCCTTGGTGATGAGGAGGCAGGTTCAGGAGTACATCTCGTACTTTCACTGGAAGRTGCTCGGGTTTCTGATTGCTGTTATTTCCTGTGGGAGCTGGCTGTCAGAATTATCTGCCACAGCATTATGTAGTGACTTGCAAAGATATTGTACCTGGGACTGGGGGTGTTACCAGCTCTGCAGGAACATTGGTCTTTTAGCAGAAATAGTTGGGGTAGAGATCATGTCRGAACACCAGGGCACAAATCAGAGCCAGCCCCGTATCTTCTTCCGTGCCAATCACTTGTGCTTAATTAGGTATAACTTCTCACCCATTAAGCTCCATAAATTCCAGGAACAGGTTAGGAATTCGTATCCCAGATTTACATATGGAAATCCAAACCCATGGAGAATCCATTATCCAATATGGTACAGGAAATAGAATACAGATTTCCTGACATCAACGAGGGTGTCCTCTCAGCCAGTTATACATGAGCATTATTGCATGAGCATGAGCATTATTAGAGACAGTGATGGAATAGGACTGATAGCAAAGTTGCCACTTCATACAGCAGAAGATTCCCATAAATATGCAAAGGAGTGCCAGCTCCTCGTGTCCCACCTGGGCAATGCCTGCCCCAGGGAAGCCAGGAGGTTTCAGGCAGTAACGAATGACCAGGAGCAAAACCTCACCTTAAGGACAGACTTTTATCTCACAAGTTATTAACTGATCCATTGCAGTTCTCATCTCTCTTCCCACTGCACTGGTTTGTACAGATTCACATTGCAAGGAGTGCACAAGGCACAGGAGGATTTTCACTCCTGAGCAGGGGAAAGCAGGAGCTGTTGACTGAGTGTCAGCCCCTACAGGGTGACATGGCCAAGTGGACAGGAGAAGAGGTTGTAACAGCAAAAAGCAGGATATCAGAGCAGGGTTTTTAATCCCAACTGAAATATATGGAGTGATCCTCTGTTCACTTAATAGGCCCAGCAGTTTGATGAAAGTGAGACAAACCAGAAGAGCAGCAATGATAAAAAACACCCGTCTAGATAAGGAAATGAAACCCCTCAGAGGCAGTGAAGTGCTTCCCCTGCTCTGCGCTGTGCTGGGAGGGGCAGAGCAGGAGAGAGGAATCACCTCAAGGAGCAGAGCTGATTAAAAGTACAGTTCCTTTGTCACCCTGAGTGATATTGGTAACACGTTTCCTCAGACCCTGTGCCCTGGCTGGAGGCTGGAAGGCTGCTCACAGAAACCCCTGTGTGCCGCTTGTAACGGAGCCAGCCTGGCAAGAGAGAGATCCAGAAGTGTTGGCASCCTCCCTCCATTTTCCAGTGGAGACACAGCTACCTCCTAAAATCCGTGCTAGGTCTGTGACTGGCACTGACCTGGGCAAAGAGGCYGAATTTGGAGCTGTAGCAGAGGCAGTGCCCCCATCCCAGCCCTGCTCTGGCTGTGGAGTCACCGTGACGGGATGGTGGGAGGAAGCATTTATCCTACTGAATAATTACCTGCTTGTAACTACAGGCTTTGGTCTCCTGAGCCATCAATCTGCAGCCTTTCAGCAGCATTAAATTAACTGGGGAAGGATCTGCAAGAGTGTCTGGAGAATATATAGGAAAAGTTCAAAAGTTTAGCCTGCTGTCGAGGCTGCATGTTCACTCCACATAGAGAGAAGGAGTCACAGAATCCTTTAGATTGGGGAAGAGCTCTGGGATCATTGAGTCCAACCATTCCMCAGCACTGCCAAGGCCACCACTAACCCATGTCCCCATGTGCCACAGCCACACAGCTTTTAACTCCTTCAGGARTGGTGATTTCACCCCTGCCCTGGGCTGYACAACCCTTTTGGTGAASAAATTTTTGTTGATGCTCAACCCAAACCTCCSCTGGCACATGYTGAGGTCATTTCCTCTCATCCTATCTCTTGTTACCTGAGAAAAGAGACTGATTYCCACCTTTCCACAGCCCACTTAGTTCATGGAGAGAAGCTTCTCTAGAAATGAGACATTTCTGAGCCACCTGTTGCAAAGAAAAGACAAAGCAGAATGGTGATGCTCCTTCTGGAGCCAACACTTGGGTTTGGATCTAACAACTGCTGTGGGACTGTACAGTCTAAGTGCCATAGAAACTGTTGTCTGATTTCTACTTTTTGTCATCTGTGTCCAACTATAAAGGGGAAAAACTTCATATAAGAATTTTTAATAATTGTTGGAGCAGGAGTAAGGAAAGATGAGGAAATGTCAAAAGAATCCTTGTTCTCAATGTGGTGTGTCAGGATAGATTGTTACACTGTCTAACTGTAGATGTTTTTAAAAAATATATTTTAATAAGAAATGAAGTTCATTTCTATGTGGAAGATCAAGTGTAAGATTTTTCCAAAGCTTCTGCAAGTTTTCTGTGAAAAATTGTCTGAAATATGGAGTCTGAATGCTGACAAATGAAACACCAGAAACAACTGAAGCCCACTAACCCCACAGCACTTATGCAAAACTCTAATGGAAATGAGACCTCAAAAATAAGTCTGGTAAACCTAATTTTACACCGATTTCCTTATCTAGAAAATTATTCATTTTTAATTAAAGATAGCATGGGTGTACACTCTACACGCACAGAAAGTACACATCATTATTTTTTGYAGAAATTCACTTTTAAAGGTTCATTATACTTTGTCGTGCTACATTTTTGCCCATTCTGGACATCAGGGTACAGTAAAAGAAMTCAGAGTCACTATTTTACAAGCCTGATGGTGCCTTGAAGATCCTGCAGTGTAGATGATGACTTGAAGAGGATGTCAAACCCATGTAGGGTGAGGAGACCTTGCTGTGGTCACACAGGGTTTGTGGGGTAAGGAATGGTGCAAGGCTCTACTCCCTGCTCCAGACAGCACATGTTGGACCATGTCAGGTAATCCTTGGGCACCTTCCTTTTGACTTTTTGTCTTGTACATTGGCTCTTTGTACCTTTTGGGTCCTGCAGCTGCTCTTAGAGGTGTGCTTTTGAAATAGCAGGAGAAGCCCTAGAGCTCCTCTTCCATTTTAACATTGCTACTGATAAATGTATTCTGATGGACCACTGGGTTTCTCACTCGTGGAGATATTTAGTGCATTCCTTTAATGGTTGGTGATGCACAAATCGGTTTTAATATCAATAATGAACAATTTGGATGACATTCAGATTCAAGATCTGCCAAAAAAATTTGCTACATGTCAGGATTTATGGAGTACAATACACTGAGGTTGCCAAAGAGGCTGGAGTTCCTTCAGCAGAAAAGCAAACAGATGGTCCCAGGAAAGTGAGCACATTCTTAAACCCTGGATTGCATTTGGACAGAATGGAGCCACATCTGCCAAAGCCTGCTGGCCAGAAGCATCAGAAGGGAAGGGAGCCATCAGACACTAATGTGACATTCCTCAAGCTCTTTCACTTCATATTGATATTAGTAATCCAGCAGGAATGTTCCAGAATTGCCAGGTGTCCTTCGGGTTGGCCAGTTTAGGGGAAGGAGACATGATTAACAGTAACTGGATACACACATGCACCCTGGTCTGGAGTGTTCCCTGCTAAATATATCCCTCTAGGTCATCCATGTCCACCTGGCCTGGAGATAAAATGGTAGGAGCTGCTCATTTCAAATAATCTGTTTCTGATTTCTGCTGCCACAAGCCAAAAGATAATCTTGCAAATGTGCCTGTCCCTCCAAACAACTGGCTGGGAGAGAAGATGCCAGAGCTGGGAGTGCAGAGCAGAATTATCCCAGAGATCTTCTCAGGCTTAGCACAGCCCTGGGTGCAGGATCAGAGTTCAGGAGGTAAAAAGGGCAGGTTGTGTCAGGAAATGTAGAGATGGGATGAATCCTAATGGATTTGTTCTTGTGCAGTACTTTGTAAAAAGAAACTGCRGCAGAAGGGAAGAGACTGACTTGTTCTTCAGCTGCATTTGAACAGCAGAGTGGGAAATCACCCAGGGTGGTTCTRTATGGGAGGGAGACACATCCTCTGGTCCAAACAAACCCTTCAGAGATGCAAGGTGAGGTTCTAGCTCTTGRTCTAGCTTTGCAAAGAGTAAAAATGTCACTAAATCTGCTCCACGGCTCAGCCTCCCATCATAATTCAGGGATCATATAACACCTCAGAGGACTTTTACAGATCTTAATTTATCAATAAATAAGAAATGTGAGGTCCTTGTGTGAAATGATCAGTCGGAATGCACTGACTGGGCATCACTGGATCACAGCACTGATATGGTCTGGAGAGCAGGGAGTGTTTGAGGTAAGACACCAACACACTCAGGGAGTTACAGATGGTAAAATGTTAGAGAAATGTTACAGTTCAGGGTGAGACTGGCCTCCAMAGGTGTGCAGAGGAGGCATTTCAGTAAATGCACTCATCCAGAGTTTATTCCTTCTTGCATGTAACAGCAAATCTCACACAGGCCTGAGTGCCAGCGCTTGAGGTTAACCTGTTCTTGTGCCTTGACTGCCACAGAGGTATCAAGTGKTTTTTTAGGAGGCTAACCACTGCCAGGTCCCTTCCCTACCTCTGCACGAGCCTTTTGTGCCTAGAACAGGTGAGTTCACCCCCAGCCTGCTCTCAGAGCTTCCCACCCCAGCCTGGGCTCCCCTCACTGCAGAGAGGAGCAGCACAGCACAAACCCTGCCGGGGGAAGCCCTGCCAAGCTGGGTGCAATGAGGCCTCTCAGCCTCCATCTCCATCCCTGCAGAGCCAAATGCAGCATGAACAGAGTGAGCAAAGCCTCCCACCGCCGTCAGGGGCGAGGGGAGGCTGCTCTGCCCTTCCAGGGTACACAGAGCATCTTCCCACAGCAGTTCCACACAACTCCCCTGCCATGGGAGGGAAATGTGATCTTGCAGTCCATCAGCTGGGTGTAATGGGTGAAATCTTCTCACCCTGTTCCTGCAGGAAGTCAGATTATGATCCTAACAGYCCCTCCTGGCTGCAAAATCTGTGAACATCCCTCTGAGCTTACTGGGGTGTTTCGTGTACACATGGTGAGCCTATTTCATCTCTGGGTTAACTCTGCTGACATCACTGAGCTTCACCGAGGATAAATCTGGCCTTGTCACTGTGTTTTGTGCTGTAATTCAGTTCCTCCTTTGTTTAAAACTTTTGGCAGCTTGATATATTATAAGTGCCACGTAAGTATAAAATGCATTTCTTTGAGCAAAGAAAAATATGCTAATATGCATATTCCTATTTTGTCTCTTTCTTGTTACCAGTTAATCAATCACACAGAATGTTTGTGACACTTATTAAAGGGAATGAGTAGATAAAAGCACATGGCTTTCATTTATGAGACCCTGATAAGTTGGAAATACAAAGGATCTTACCAAAGGGAGTCAGTGTATACTAATGGGTAGAACAAAGAGCTGATAATGAAAACGACATTGAATGTGAATCCCAGTTCTATTAACTCCCTTTGTGATCTTGAGTAACTCAGCTATTCCCCACACTTTGTACATGTGACCAGCTCCAATCTGGAGGCCATGCTTCAGTTGAATACCATTAGGCCAATCATTCTTTTAAATAAAATACTTCTGTGCTGTCAGCTTTTAATTGCTATCAGCCAGAAATCCAGATTAAAATCCTGGAGCCTGGATCTGGGGAGATTATGTTTTTAGTCTGTGTTCAGATGCAGCTTCAAAAGGAAAGCAAATCCCAAATGCAGCGAATATTACTTATCTCTTTCCCTCTCTCTTCATTTCCATGTGTATTCAGATTGAGTGGCAAATCTGCAAATCTTTATTCACCTGGTTGCAGGGTATAAACTGAGCAATCTGCTCTTGAGYTGAGAGCTCTGAGGCTGCAGATAAATAACCCCCTGGAAATGCCAACTTGAGGAGCAGAATGGGTATTGATCCAACACGCAGTGTTTCTCAGAACACATTCCTTTCCCTTTCTGCAGGTGTTTSCAGCAGCAGGAATGCTGTCCCCATGGCAGGGTGAGGGATGTGYCCTGCCTCTGCAAGGCTGGGAGGAAAGGCAGAAGCCCAGCCCAGGGGCTGTCCAGGGCATGGTCATTCCATTGCAGCTCAGCACAAGGAACCTCAGCAGCTCTCATAGACTAACTGAAGTCTCATGCAGGTTTCTCCTTACAAATCCCAGCCCCAAATGTCCCTGTCGGGGTGGAGAGAGAGGTGGGGAGAGAGGTGGCAGCCCTGTCAGTCTCTAGTGTGGGAATGAGCAGATCTAGCTCATGGGATTGGCCCTAAGGCACAGTCCCATTCCTGGGGATGAGTAAATTCACAGAACCATTCCAGGCTGGAAAACACCTTGGGATCATCCATTCCAGCTTGGAAAAAAACTCTGGGATCATCCATTCCAGGCTGGAAAAAACCTCTGGGATCATCCATTCCAGGTTGGAAAAAACCTCTGGGATCATCCATTCCAGGTTGGAAAAAAACTCTAGGATCACCCATTCCAGGTTGGAAAACACCTCTGGGATCATCCATTCCAGGTTGGAAAAAACCTTGGGATCATCCATTCCAGGCTGGAAAAAACCTTGGGATCATCCATTCCAGGTTGAAAAAAACCTCTAGGATCATCCATTCCAGGTTGGAAAAAACCTCTGGGATCATCCATTCCAGCTTGGAAAAAACCTCTAGGATCATCCATTCCACGTTGGAAAAAACCTCTGGGATCATCCATTCCAGGCTGGAAAAAACCTCTGGGATCATCCATTCCAGGTTGGAAAACACCTCTGGGATCATGAATTCCAGGTTGGAAAAAACCTCTGGGATCATCCAGTCCGAGCTGTGCCAAATCCCCACTTTTTCAATCACCCCATGTTCAGTCATTCCTCCAACACCTCCAGGGATGGGGGCTCCACACCTCCCTGGGCAGCCCCTTCCCGTGCTGCTCTTCTAGCACCAGGAATGTCATTTTTTCCCCTCTCTCCTCCCCATCTGCAAAGCTGGGGTGATGATGATACTGCCCTGKTTCATGCTGCTCCTGGAGATTTGCAAATGAGCAGTGAAATTATCATTAATGAACCTGTAAATCCAACAATTCAGTGCTGTGGCAGCACAATAGCACRCAGTACCTTAAATACAGTCCTTAGGTGGCTGTATGGAACACATGCTGTTGTTACTTTGACTTCTTTGTCTATTTTCTAAATTCCTCCCTTTTGGTGAGAACAATTAAGTTACAAAGTTTGGAAACTGTGAAGAAGCATGCAGTGTAAATGCTCAGGAATGACTAATTTGGAGAGTTTTTCACAACAAAGAAGTTCAAAAAGCAGTTAAAGGCCTGACTGTTAACAAATGAAAAAAGTAATTTGGATACTACCAGCAGTACAGGAGGTACTTTTATTAGGTAAAGCAATGCAAAAGTTTGGCATGGGTTCAGTAATAATAAAAGAGCAACTATAAAGAGTTAATTATCTCTGATCCCTAAAGGAAGTATATCTTTCCTATCATCATTGAGGCCCTTTGTAGTGCAGTGTTGGGAAAAACAGAGCATTTTGGCTGAGAGCCCAACACCTGGCCTGGGAATCATGTTTTACAGTGGCCAAAGATCATCAGCTCCTCCTAGACAGAGTGCTAATAATGTGAAATTGGGGCTGAAGTTACCTCGTTAGGGGCACCACTAGTAAACTCCATAGCATTCTTTTATGGGGGAAAAAAAAGGGAAGAGGTTTGGAGTCATGGTGTTTGCCTTGCTTTGATCTTTAAATAAAAAGTGTCAGTGTTGTTTCCTAAATAAAAAATTARCAACAACAACAAAAAAAAGTATGGCTGTTGTTGGCCTAACCCTTCCTTGTCAAGTCACCCTCACTGCAAAAATGGGACATAAAACCATAAAGGCTCATTGTGGTACAAAAAGGAAAATCAGGAAGGGGAAAAACCCTGTAGAGCTATTTGGGAAAAGCTCTCTCTTCTACCATTCACTCCACTAAATATTTCTAATGGGTTTTTTGCCATAAAACCAGATATTTGTGGAAGATTTTGATTCCTACAGAGCCAGTCCCAGTGGTGCTGCAAGAGCAGAGAGACTCCACATGCCTTGGCAGCCTGGCTGGGGCAGCCTTGGTGCTTTCTGCTCCACAGGGGTTGGGAGGGAAAACTTCCATGTGCATGGATGAAGCAATGGGGTCTGGAGAGAGGAMATTGTCTGTAGAGCAGGCACACAAATCCTGCCCCAGCCCTGGCAGTGCCCAAGGCCAGGCTGGATGGGTTTGGAGCAGCCTGGGACAGTGGAAGGTGTCCCTGCCCATGGGATGAGCTTTAAAGGTCCCTCCCAACCCAAACCAGTCTGGGATTCCAGCTGCATGTGAAATCCCTAACAGGTTTAAGCATTAATCCATAAAAATATGGATTATAAAAATATAGATTATAAAAATAAACATTGGACAAAAATACATCTATGGACACTTTTTGCATTTTACAAGATGTTACAGTCTGGGGATTTCACAGGCTTTCCCCAGCCCAGAAGGGCTGAAACCTCTTGGCTGAGAACAAAAAGCAGCAAAGAAATGGCCTTTTCCCCCCCCTGTGTTCCAGCTGAATGGTCTCCTCTTGCTCATATTACCAGGAAAGTGATTAACCTGCAGTCTCCTCTTAAACCTCCCCTGTGTTGTGGCACTGCTGGGAGGCCCTGGGAGGCCAGAAGAGCCAAGGAAGGTTTAGCAGGGCTGAGCATCTCAGTGAGGCTCACACATCTCCAGTGGGGAGCAGTGAATCCAGGGCTGTTTGGTCCTTAACCAGGACTCATCAGTTTAATGGGGGGAAAATTTAAAAAAATTAAAGTAAAATAAAATTAAATTAAAAATAAAATAAAATAAAATGAAATAAAAGAAAATAAAATTAAATTTAAAGTAAAATAAAAAATAAAAAATAAAATAAAATAAAATAAATAAAAGTAAAAATAAAAAATAAAAGAAAATATAAAATAAAAAATAAAATACAATAAAATAAAAATAAAATGAAATAAAATAGAAATATAAAATAAAATAAAATAAAATGTTTATTTTTAAAAATGTGACAAATATGGAAAACAATTCCTCTAGTCATTTGCTTTGCTGAAAAATGAATCTTTCTTTCAAATCAAATGAGCAAACCCCAAAACTTAAATCACAAACCTAGAACAAATCCTTCCCAAAACAGTGTGMAATATTTCTGTTTGGTAAAGTTTTCACTTATTCTGCCCCTGATCAGAAATTGGAGTTGGAAAGCAAGGCCACCCTTTATTTTGTATGCCAGGCAGCCAGCCCTTCCATCCTTTAATAACTGTGTCACAACACCTTTTTCAGATGCTTGATGGTGGAAYGCAGAGGTTAATTGCTTATGGAAATGGCTGCTAATGTTGGAAGGATGAGGGTAATTTGTTCCCCCGAGCTGGAAGAAGACGTGGCAGCATCACAGGAGCCTCTGCAGCCCCTCCCAAGGCTGCTGTCCCTGCTGTCCCCAGCCCTGTGGCCGTGGGATGCTCTCCTGGTGACCATCCCCCTGCCCAGGCCGCCTGGCACTGCCACACCAGAGCAGGGGAGTTCAGCCTGTGCTGCTCCAAACCTCCCCAGAGGAGCAACTGAGCCAGGTTAGGCTCCCCATCCCTTAGGAGGAATTCCGGGTGGTTGCATCCCTCCTGGCCCAGATCAGGCCATGCCCTCGCTCTGGGGATGGCAGCGCTGCCTGCACCTCCTCTGCCATGGGCCTGCATTTAGGGTCTGCTCTGAGCTACCTTTTCCATGGGAAAGTCCTCCAGGTAGGCGTGAACAGCAGCCAGGTGCAACCTGGAGGAGGTTGGACGCTGTTCTTCTTCTTCTTTGGTATTTATTTGTATTTGTGTTGTGGTATTTTCAGGTGTCCATGTGTGTATCAGGTCCACAGAACAGTCTGGATTGGAAGGGGCCATAGAGATCAYCCATTCCCACCCCATCCATGGGCAGGGACACCTTCCATCATCCCAGGCTGCTCCCAGCCCTGTCCAGCCTGGCCTTGGGCACTGCCAGGGATCCAGGGGCAGCCCCAGCTGCTCTGGGCACCTGTGCCAGGGCCTGCCACCCTCACAGGGAACAATTCCCAATTCCCAATATCCCATCCATCCCTGCCCTCTGGCAGTGGGAACCATTCCCTGTGTCCTGTCCCTCCATCCCTTGTCCCAAGTCCCTCTCCAGCTCTCTTRGAGCTCCTTTAGGCCCTGGAAGAGTTTCCCTGGAGCCTTCTCATCCCCAGGCTGGACACCCCCAGCTCTGCAGCCTGTGTTCCAGGAGAGCAGTGCCCAGCGTGGCTCTGCACTGACAGTGTGCCCTGTTCTGGGGAGATCTGGTGCACCTGAAAATCCAGCCTGGTTCAGGYCACTGTCCCTGGAGCCCTGGGGTCGGTGACTCTGGGCTCTCCACGAGGGAGGGTGCTCCACAACGGGGCTGGGGGGAGCCTCTCACTGCCTGTTGGTGGGGAGCATGGCATGGCACACGATGGGCAGGGCAGCAGAGGGGTTTGGAGGGGCTGTCTGGGCACTCTGGACACACACTGGCACCTCCACCAAGGTGCTGCTGCCCTGGGATTCGCCAGGGCTGCTGCTGGGGTTAACACAGCTGGAGCAGCAGCTGCTGAGGTGGGAAGGAGCACAGACCTGACCAGCTCCTGTGTGCTGTCCTCCCCCACGGTTAAATCAGCACCCAAAGTGCCAGGAGTGCCAGCAAGCTGTACTCCCTTCCCCAGCCTTCCCTGGCTCAGGAGTAGGGAGGTTACCTTGGCAAAGGGAGAGTTAACAATCCCCACAGACCTRCTTATGTTTATAACACACGCCTCCAAAGCTTTTAACCCAGAATAACATTTACACCAGGCCTGCAGAGCTCCATCATGCTGCTAATGCTTACAAGATTTCCCTAAATACTCGTCCGGAAGCTTTTCATCCAGGGGGAGCCCAGAGGGAAGGAGGGAGCTGGAATCAGGAGTGCTGCTCCTGCACTGTCCCTCCCAGCGAGATCCTCGCTGCTCCAGCCCCTTTGGAGCCCCTCACCTGCACCCCCAGAGCGTGGGGGCTCTGGGGGGGTCCCAAGCTGCAGCTCAGGCTGGTCTGGGGCAGGGGGAGAGGCACCTCAAGGGTATTCTGATTGATTCTGATTGATTCTGATTGATTCTGATTCTGATTCATTCTGATTCTGATTCTGATTCTGATTCTGATTCATTCTGATTCATTCTGATTCTGATTCTGATTCTGATTTGTTCTGATTCTGATTCTGATTAGTTCTGATTCTGATTCTGATTGATTCTGGTTGATTCTGATTCTGATTCTGATTCTGATTCATTCTGATTCTGATTCTGATTCTGATTCATTCTGATTCTGATTGATTCTGATTCATTCTGATTCTGATTCTGATTCTGATTCTCATTCTGATTCTGATCCTGATCCTGATCCTGATTCTGATTCAAGGGGACAGTGACACATCAGCTCACAGGATCCCTGCAGACATGGAGAGGGGACAGGGAAGGGGCAGATGCTTGAGGCTTCCCCAGCAAGATAAAGAGCTCAGGCAGGTGCCACCCTTCCAGGGAGGGACAGGACTTGCAGTGTGGAGCTGCATGTGTTCTCCTTCCTTTCACTCCTGCCATTTCATTCATCCCTTCCAAAATGACTGAATAAGGCTCCTCTTTCCCCAAGCTTCCTCATTCCCCAGCCCAGTAAATAATGTGCTGCTTCAATGTCCGCCTTCCCCTTGATGACAATTTACTGCCCCAGAAACGCTGTTCATTTGGCTGCCTGGCTCCCAGGTGGGGCTGTGCTGGGGCAGCCTGTGCTGCCAGAATCCCTCCCTGCCCAGCTCCAAGGGAATGAGCAGGCACCCAGCGAGGCATCGCATCCCTCCAGAGAAGCAGCATCCAGCCAAAAATCTCAGCTACCGAGGGTGAGGGTTTAAATCTCTAACTTTTCTGTGCCTCGGAGTGCTCTAGACATTAGGTGGCAAGGCTGGGTGTCTGGATCCAAGCTGCAGGGAGTGTGAATGGCTGCAGTAAAAGCAGCAGGATTTACATTAACTGAGGATCCGGCCCCCTGCGTGTACTCCAGACCATGGTAAATTCTTACCTGGAGGCACCAGCATATTTAGTCCTGACATCATGGGAACATTACCTACCTGTAGCAGCTTAATTTACACACTCCCCAACACCTTTAAGATGCTTTATAACCTTGAAAATCCCCTGACAACAAACACACTCTGCTAGCATATGCCAGCAGGGAAACGGCGCAGTGTAGCCATACCAATTAAGCCTGAACATTTCATGAGTCCGTGGWATTTTTTTATTGAGGTACTGTCTATCTTTTTAACTAGGTTTGTTTTTATTGTAGCAAAAACCTGCCCTTTCAGATGAGCAGGCTAGTCTATCAGAGCTGACATTTAGTGGAAAACAAAGTGCAGGCTTGAGAAGGTTACAAGAGCTGGCACATGCTTTTGCCCAGATTAGCCCATAACAGAACTGGACTCGTCTAGCTTTGCTTTCAAAGAAATCCTTCTGTCCATAAATTTTTTTCCTGCTTGTGAGCAGAGTAGGAGGCCAGAACAGCAACAGTACTCGACAGCTGTTGAAAATAAGGGTTTGGATTTATTCTGTTRCACACAGGCCAGAATTGATAAAAGAGGCTGGGGTTGGCTACAGTGGTAAGTTTGGTGGGTAAACCAGTGGTGCCTTCCTGGTTTTGCACCGGGGGGGAACAGATTTGGAGGCAAGGCTGGGAGCACTGTCCCCTCTGCAGGACAGAGCATTATTCCCTGTGCCATCCCTGCTGTCCCTCACCCCTGTCCCTCCCAGGGCAGTGTGTTAGCTCTGTTCCTAGCAGGATTTGGGCCAGGGGAGCTGAGCACCTCCCATCATTAGGCCTGGCAGGATGTGGTGCTGCTGGTTCCTGATTACAGCAAATTTGGCCRCAAAACCGTGATCTGCTCCTCGCTCTCTCCCTGCAGCTGCCATTGGGATTGGCAGGAACTTTGAGCTTTCTTAACTGTGGGTTCCTAATGGCCTTTTTGGACCACTGTAGGTAAGCAGGTTTTATTATCCGTGTCCAAATAATACTGAATTAATTATGCAAGCTAAACCAGYGCAGTAGATATCCGATGGTATCCTGACATTTACTAACCACCAGGGAAGGCTTTTCCTGGCGAGTTCTTTGCATCCTGTGATCAGATATTGGCCCCCAGCTGAAGGGCAAAGCTCTTTCCTGCTCAGCACTGCCCAAAGATGAAGAGCCTGTCCTGACCCCAGCAAGCTGAAGTGCAGCTTTGGAGATAAACCAGGAGAAAATCAGGATTAATGGCAGGAGCGTGGGTCTGAAAACCACAGAGCGAGTGGGCTCTGCAGAATAACTGGGGGAGAAGTGTTGTCTTCCCAGGTGTTGGTAGGAAGTTTTTCTGCGAGTGAAGGAGTTCTAATCCCCGGGCTTTGGAGCTATCATCACTAAGCAGCGTAGTATTTTTGTGTTTGAGAGGGCTTGGCAGCAAGGCTCAGCTGCTGAGTCCCACGCAGGGTGAGATGCAGGCTCGGAGCATTCACACCTTCCTCTCAATGGAACAGAACGGGCCAGCGGCTGCCGGGGTGAATCCTGCTCCCCAGAAACCTGGGCTGCTCAGAAACTCGCCAAATCCACAGAATAACGATTCTTAGGAAAACATTTCCTCACCTAAAACTTCGTGCAATCCGTACAATTGTCCTTATCTGCTGGTAAATATTAATAGCGGAGATATTTAAGCTGAATGTTTKGAAGCAAAGCTTTCCCTCTGCAGTTCAGTGCCTTTATCTCCCTATTCATAGACCCAACTTAAAATTCTTTACTCTTAACATCACCATCATCTGTTGTCATAGAAACTATTGCAATACATAAGTGCTCCAAATGACTGCAACTTGGTTGAATGGCAAGGGATCAAGATGGACTGTGATGGGGGAACACTTAAAGCAGGTACATCTATGGACAACAACTGGTGATRAGTAGAGTTGTTCAGTCTCTCAACCAAAAAAAAAAAAAGTGCAACATTCATTTTCAGGCCCAAAAAAATCATAGAATGGTATTTATTGAACCTTTTTGTTTATTTTGTGTATTCTTTCCTATGAGGCATATAAACCAGGAGGTCTTTGTTTTCTTTAAACAAATCTGTGTAGTCCAGTTCTGGGCTAATTTTACTGGCCTTTCTTAGTGAAATTTCCTATGGAGAGTCAGTCAGAATTTACATTCCTGATTCCTTAAGTTTGTGTTTATTTGTACCTTGCTAACAAAGAAATAGTACATCTGCTTGGTTTCCTGTGGCTGAGAAAACCAGCACTGAGCTTTGCATTTCTACAATTTTTACAGATTCCCTTCAAATGATTGGTGAAAATACAGCCACCAGAGCCAGTTAGGCTTTAATTCTGCAGCAATTTATATACCTCCAGTACAACWGCAGTGCTTTGAGTCCCATACATCCCTCTGAAGCCTGTGCTGTTCTCAAGGAGCAGAACAGAAGGTCAGTTACAAGTTACCATTTTTTTTTCCCCTTGCTATAGCTGCAAAATGCCAGAAGAGCTTCAATTTGAAGCCTGAAGAAACTGTTATTCCTGCATCATCTCAGTGGAATGCAAAGCTCAGACAGGTCCTTAGGATGTGTAAATGTCACAGAGATTCAGTTTTGCAGAGAAGTCATTGACACTCCAGTGACAGCACAGCAGTATTTTGCTTCTGGTTCAGTACAAATTACAGACAACTTGACATTAGAGACCTTCAAATGCAAAAGCAGACTGAAATCCTACACGATCAACTGACTTTCCCTATTTACAACAACACAGCTTTCATTTAGACATCTCTTTGGGGACGAACTGACGGAATGGAAATGGAACAGGGAGAAAAGCCGGGGAAGTTTCTGATTCTGAACCCTCTGCAGCCTGGCTGTGCCTCTGCCTCGCAGTGTGCCTCATSTGAGGGTTGGTGCCACATCCCTGAGCTCTGCTCCCTGAACTCCCCCTGCACAAGGCACAGAAAGGCAGCAGTTAGAGAAGAAAAAAACCTTAGCAGCCCTTCCACTCCTTGCTGGTACTGTTTATTCCAGACAACTATCTGTGTTCATATATGTTGTTTGGTGACTTTGCAATTATCCTCTTATCTTTCTTTTTACACTTAATAACAGCCCCATAACCATTCTGTTAAGATGGTTGAATGCAACATGATTCTGGATTTTAAACAAGTAATTTGCTGAAAAATAACACAAGGGAGATCCAACTCAGCCAGAAACCCCTGCAGGCCATGGGTTAAAATAAAGCTTTGGGCTCTGAGACAAACTAAAGAGCCCAAATGAAGAGTGGGGGGAGAGGTAATGAGTGGATGGCAAAAGGACTGGAGCAATGGCTTTAACTTCCTGTGGAGTGAAGTAATCATAACATTCTCCCAGTGAATCTCATGGAGTTCAAAAGACCAAGTATTGCTTCAAACAACACAGGAGGAAAAGGGTTAACAAGAAAAAAAAATTGCACCAGAAAAAGTGAAGGGTGCTCCTGTCCTAAAGATCCTCTCTGTGAGCTCAGTTCATTTTGATTCCCACGTTCAGGAGCACCTGAGCAGGTCCAGGGACACCAAACCCCTAAGCCAGGATGCAACTCAGTGAGGAAAGTCACCACAACTCRTGGTGCCTGCCTAGCAAAGCTCAGGCCAATCAGGAAGCAGGGCTTATACTGCCTAATTAATTCMACTGTCAGGAAATTAAACTATCATGTACTTTGATATCTGTCTGTTTTCTCAGGTGCAGTTATATTTGAAGAGACCCCACGCCTGTTTAGCTGTGATCCCTTTTGGAAATAATTGGCATGGTTTTGATTGATAATGTGTATTCCTCTTTAAAGGAAAACACACTATTTTTCATAATCAGAGGCTGAATGCATAATGAGTGCTCTGGTGCTGCCTTTAGCATCAGGTCTGTCAAACTGCACAGTTATTTCCATATTGATGCAAACTAAGATATTACACTCCCTCATTACATTGACATGGCACATCTTTCAACAGTCAGCTTCCAATCATACGTTCCTTGCAAACAAAATTACCTTCATTTTCTCTTTTGCTACAGAAGGAACTAGCAGTGGAAATGTGCCCTAACAAGCTAATCAACTAATTTTTAGAATATGTTTGAACCATTTAATATTCTAAAAGAAAACAAGAAAAAGTTGCTAATGGGTATGCTGGCATAAACAGAAATAAATAGACAACTGGTTGACTGAACATTAGCATACTTAAGTTTTATCGAAGTCACAGTGGAATTCATTTTGCAAGTCAAAAAAGCAAGATCTATTTGTATCCATAAGCTGAACCAACTCATTTACTCTCTACATTCCTAAGCAGATAACCTTGGTTATGAAGGTAAAAGGGGAAAAAAAAAAAGGAAACTACCCTTTTATGAGGCAAATACTCCCGGCAATGAATAGATTTTAGTGGGACCAGTGTGTGGGGCTGCTGCTGAAGGGTGGTGTGATGCTGCTGGGAGGGAGCAGCCAGGCTCTGGGTGCTGGGCTGCCAGGCAGGGGGTGGAGGGAGCCAGGGCGCTCCCAAAGCAGCATCCAGGGATGGCAAGGGGGGAGCTCTGCATCCTGAAATCCCAACTCCCACCCAAACAGGCAGCCAGCAGCAGCAGAGTTGGTGCTTTAAGTGACCAGTGCAGTGGTGAGAGGGCTGAGAGGGGCCCAAGGGGAAGGGTGCTGGCTGTAGGGAGCATTGCTGAGGCAGTGACACCATGCAGGGTTCCACTGACAGGTGGGCTGGGGTCTCAAAGAGCCTCCCCAGCCCCTCAGACACCCCTGGGAGCTTCCCAGGGACCTCTCCATTCTGTCAGGAGCACATCATTTGTTTTGCTGCAGGAAGGTTACAAACCCTGTGCGGCCTCATGTTGTAGGGTCTGCTTTCAAAACTGAGCTGGGTTTCATTTCCTATCAAGAGCCAGCTCTGCATTTGTTATATATGTTAATTTGCTCTGGAAAAAAAAATCACACAAAAGCAAATTGTTGTCTTGATACAGTGTTTAGGCAGACCTCCAATGTGTCCCCTGGATGTGAGGGTGGAAGCAGTGACATTGCTCCCCTGTGCCAGTGGGTGATTATGGCCATAGTGTGTGCCATGGCTGTGYCTGAGGACAGCTCTGGGCAGCGCCTTCTCCTGGGGCAGTGCAGGGAGCAGCTGAGCCCTCCTCACCCGGGGCAGAGAGGGAGCTGGGGGTGCTCAGCCTGGAGAAAAGGAGACTCAGGGCTGCCCTCATCACTCCCTGCAGCTCCTGAAAGGTGCCTGTGCTCAGCTGGGGCTGGGCTCTTTCTCCAGCAGCACTGACACACCCAGAGCACACAGCCTCAAGGGAAATACAGGTTAGATATGAGGAAAAATAGAGTGATAAAGTTCTGGAATGGCTGCCCAGGGAGGTGGTGGAGTCCCCCATGCCTGGGTGTGTTTAACAAAGCCTGGATGTGGCACTGGGTGCCAGGGTTGAGTTGAGGTGCTGGGGATGGGTTGGACTTGATGATCTTGAAGGTCTCTCCCAGCCTGGTCGTTCTGGGAATATTCTGTGAGCTGTGTGTCCTGTGGGTGCTCAATGTCCTCAGGCTGAGACTGCACAGGACATGGGCACCACAACTCCCATCCCARTCTGGACCAGGGATTTGCTCCTGCACTGCTGATCACAGCCAGATTCCATTCAGGCCATGTGGCCTTTGAAGCTTGTGAATWGATCCAGAATATTTCAATGGCCAAATTAGAGTTGTTCCATGCACAGATCACTGTGAGGAGTATATGGGGTGATTTACACATCTGAAACCATAATCTTGTAGCAGATCCMAGTCTTCCCAGCTCTATGTATAAAATTTGGGTACCGTGTTTTCCTTTTACATTCCTATGCAACATTTTAGAATCCAACCCTGAAGGGCATCAAGCCAGCGTTGCTGTAAAGCCTTAACATTACTATCAGCTGCATTTCCTTACACAGCCAGGGCAAAAGACCTTCCAAAGCTGACAGTTGCAGGGGGATGCAGCAGGCTGTTCCAGAGATGGGATTAAACACCATTCTGTGCAGCAAGAGGAACAKCTGTTTGTTCTCCAGCTGAGCAGCGGGCTCGGCTGAGGGTCCGGAAGAGAAGGAGGATGGCTCGAGATGAAAGCTTGCACTTCAGCTCTTGGGGGCAGGAATACATCCCTGCTCCTGTAGGATATTTCCTCTCTGTCATAAAAATCAAGGCAGTGCTACTCCAGCAAATAGCCCAGCACCACTGGGCGTGACAGCCAGCAARTGGAAATGGAATCGTTTCCATCACAAAAGCACATCCTGGGAGTCGGCAAGGAGGGCTAGAGAGCAGATGTCCCAAGATCTGTGAGTGGTTTCTGTCCATCAGGGATGTCTCTGAGTCTGGAAAACAAAAGGGGTGCCCAGTGAGGAAAGTGGCTGTTGGGGAAAGAAGGGTGGGAGAAGCTCTGAATGCCACCAGTCCAAGCGGGAGGGTGTGGAAGGGAATGGCCCTTAAATCTGAGGCTGTGATGGATAATGTGGGATCCTGGGCTTGGAGCAGCCAGGCTGCTTCCCTCCCATCCATCCTGCTTCAGAGGTTCCCAACACGCTCCTCAGCTTGCAGATTTAGAGACAAATTTGTACAAAGAAGTGTGATAACTCTGCCTGAAACCTGATTTGATTTTCTCCCTTCGCTATCTTATCTGGCACAGAGGAGATTTAAGTCATACCAGATTATGGAGTGTTATCCTCTGTACTCTGCCAGAATATCTGCAGACGGTCAGGCTGCCAGGGCTGAGCTTCAGGTTGCCTCTGTCTGCAAGTTTCAGGTTCTTTTTACCTGATTGCTGGCTGGAAAGAAACACCAAGCTGGTAATTTCTTTACATAAATAACAATTCTGCAAAAGATCCCTTTAATGACATCAATTATACGTAACCAAGTGCGCTTTAAAGACTGATTTCTTTTTTTAGGGGGTTGTTTTGAAGCATCTTTGAATTCATTAAGAGTCATTTTCCCTTTATAATCTGAAAAGCAAGTTTCCCGTAGACACCACCCCCCCTGACAGGTACATTGTTCCACTTTCATGTCTAGTTATTTACTTGCCAAGTGCATCAGACACAGAGCCTGGGATCAGCCACACAGACATAAAAATACACAAATTACCCTTCCTCTTTCTCCCAGCAGGTGGTTGTGGGACTGTGGGCAGGAGATGGGAAAGAGGATGTGCCCCACTGAGGGTGTGCTGGGGCTGCCTTCCCCTCCAGGGGCTCCCCTGGTGCTGCAGGCTCTATTCAGCCCAAGCYGCCCAAACAGGGAAAGGACAGAAAAAACTGAGAGTAGAAATTCCATCCTTTAAAGGCCAAATTAAGAAAGGTGCCAAGGTTGAAGGMTTTGTGGTGTCCCTAATCACAGGCTCTGGTAGCAGACCCTTGGTAGGCAGTGGAACATCCTTTCACTGAGGTTGAGAAACATCAAGACCACCTGGAAAGGCAAAATTGGAGTTTTAGCTCCTGATAGTTTTCCACGCTCTGCTTGGAGCTTCCTGCATCTCCTGGCAGCAACAGGAGGTCCTGTCCAGACAAAGAGCTCTTTCCCTTGGCAGAGCAAAGGAAACCTTTCTCTTGAATTAGGAATGCAAAGCTTCATTCTTGGCCAAAGATCTGAACCTCGACCGTTTGTGCTGCATTGTGAGAGGTTGTTTTATATTGTCCCCATTCACATTCCCTCTGTGCAGGGAACGGGGACAGTCCTCTGTGCCAGCTCACACAGGCTGTGCAGCAATACCAGCACTGGGGGCACGAGGCACTCAGAGCTTATGGACATCTGGATATCTGCAGCAGAGAGAGAGGACCCCGACCAGAGCGTTCCCTCTGCCATGTRAACTACTGTTTCTACTTAAAATTTCACTGGCAATCTACAAAAATGCCATTCAGGCAGAGCAAGATGCCTGTGCATGGAGGATTGCTGGAGAGTATAAAGTAACAGCCAGCCAGCAGCTGATAATCTGCTTGTAAACTCCTGTTTGGAAATAAAGACAATCCCATTTTACAGTAACCAGATGTTTTAACAGAATATTAGTATTTACAAGGGCCTCAGGCTGTTGTTTTATACAGGTCTGAAGAGGGCTTACAAAACTGGAAAATCACAAGCAAGTGTGCAGTTCAAAGGCCCCTCAGAGCTGTGACATTTGGAGTGATGTGGGAGAGATCCCCTTCTGTTTGTGCCTGGGATATTGGGTGGGATTGATTGCCAAGTGCTCTTCCATAGCTTACCTAACCAAGTTCCCCTCTGCTTCAATATTTCCCTGTTCTTTATTATCCATAATTGGATAACTTCTCCAATTTTCTCCTTGGAACACTGAAGAT
Source organism: Cardinalis cardinalis (assembly GCA_014549065.1). Taxonomy (NCBI): domain Eukaryota; kingdom Metazoa; phylum Chordata; class Aves; order Passeriformes; family Cardinalidae; genus Cardinalis; species Cardinalis cardinalis. The sequence continues at coordinate 721,568 of JACDOX010000286.1, forward strand.
AAGGTTTCTGTTTAATCATCCCACTTTAAGTACTTGCAATCAGACAGGATATTGCTGCTTTTAAAATAAGACAATGACATTTAATGACTTTCATTTCTTCCTATACAAAAGATTAATTTATATGCTGGAGTCATCTTTTTCATTGGAAAATTCTCCCCACTCTGTTTGAAATTATTCAATCTGATTAACAACTTAATTCTCCTTTTATACTTCTGATTTTGTGGCTTTTGCTGCCAGCACTCGCTTGTCATCTCTTTACCAACCCTAATTCAGCTTTTGTTTCTGAATTAGGCAGAAGTTAAGAAGCAGGGGAGCTGYGAGGTGTGTGGGTGCAGATGTGCTGCCCTGCAGCTGTGGTGTGAGGCAGGAGCTGGGAAGGGCAGCTCTGTGTGAGCTGATGGAGCAGCACCAGGCCTGGAAACACAGCACCAAAAGCTGTGGGGAAACAGAGGCATTCCCTTATTAGCCCTGAGAGGCTCTGAGGACTGCAGGTGAAGGACTGTGGGGTCAGTGTGTGCATCCCTGGGAAATCAAAGGGCAGATGCAGCCCTGGGCAAGCAGAAAACTCCTCCCTGCTGYGTTCCAGGCTCTGGGGAAAAGCCCTGTGTCAGGGGGCTCTGCAGGGAGGGCAGAGCAAGGGGCCAAGAGCTGACAGGGGAAAAAAACCCCATGTTCTAGAATGCGCCTTACCTGGCTGTTTCAAACTGCAAACCCACAGATTTATCCTGCCAGCTTTAAACTCTCTCCTTGTGGTGTTCAGTGAGTGCTGGTGGAAAGAGAAGTTTCATGCAGGTGCTATGAGCACATTGTCTGGRTGGTTCTCTGGGTACAGATGTGAAAGCTGTTCAAAGCTTTGACTTTCTGCATCATTACTGGTGATTTGATGGTTAGTAACATAAATGGCAACGCAATCTTCTTCCAGCAGATGAGTTGGATGGCCTTTAGCAAGGTCAACACACCATTTTTAGGAATTTATTTTGCTTTTCTGCTAATATGCTTTAAAGGAATTATMATTTTCTTTACTCTGCTGACCATAGTTTTGGTTTTGGACCTTTTCTAACTTTTACTTTGCTTTACTTAGCATTCCTAACTTCCTGATTTATAATATTTTACTTTTGTAGTGGTTTTTTATGTTCTCTTACCTTCAGAAACATCTTCTTTTTCTCTTGCAAATCGAGCTTTAAGCCAGGAATGCYGTCTCTTGTGGCTGTGGGATTAGGATTTTCCATCCTAAAGGAAGAGGTACTTGAGCATAACTATAATAAGTTTATAAATTATTATTATGATGATGAAACTCTTGCACATACCCAACAGATTTAGCCCCAGTTGTTTTCTGGACTGTAAAACCAGCCTTTCTAATAAACCAAATGTATAAACACAACATTGAAGGGGGTTAGCAGAAGCCACTTGGCTGTGTGAGAACTTTGCAAAAGCTCTGATGGCTTTTTCTACACCTCTCTGTCTTTATATGAGACCAGTGGGTGAGCCCAGGTGCTTTTCTTTCCCCCAGTCCAGTCTCTGTCCATGCCTGGGATGCCCTTCCACCGTGTGAATAACAAATGCAACGTGGTGTGCACGGAGTTGGAGCTGTAAGATCACATTTCCATGCTTGCTTTAGTGCCACACTCAATTTTCCCTTGTGCCACGATCCCACTCCCTCTCTGTGCCCCTTTTACTGAGTGGCAATTCCTCCATCTCAGTGAAGGCATCTTCATCTCAGTGAAGGCATCTTCATCTCAGTGAAGGCATCTTCATTTGTGGAGCTGGCACTCGGTTTCCAGCTCATGTGTTACCAACAAACCTCCAGGGGTGTCCTGATGCCCACAGCCCCGGGGCAGCTGGAATGTCCCTGGGATGTTCCTGCCCTGCCCCAGGGGCTGCAGCTGGCCCAGGGAAGCCCTGCACGTGGCCTGCAGCCCTGTCCCAGCCCTGCCTGGCATGGGGATTCCCTGGGAAAGGTGGAGCCCCGTGTGCAGAGGGCCAKAGGCAGATGCTGATGGTGCTTCCCATCCGAGCGCTGTGGAGCATTGCAACAGTGCTTTACCACAGCTCAGCAATGTAATGAAAACAGGAATACTGTTTAACAGAGTAGAAAAGCATGCAGGGAGCAGAACAGAGATGATTCCTCACTTAAGGGCACACACATGTAAATACACATCCATGTCACTTGGCTAATCCATGACACTTGAACACAAACCCCACTGCAGTGATACGAGGGCTAGATTGGATCCACTTTCCAGATTAAGATCYTAATCTTGCAAATAACTTCAGGCTGCTGAAATCTGACAGCCACGTGATGCCCTCCATGTGGCATCTTCCATACCCTGCTGGGGATGGGCCCTGCCCCARTGTCTGCCCTGTGCCCCTTTCCCCTGGGATCACAGCGGGATGCAGCAGCACACYGGGGATGCCAGAGTGCTGGGCAGCACCCCAGCAAAATGCTTAAGGCATCAAAGATGATCACAAATAATTAAAAGTTAGACCAGGGTAGAAAAAAAAATCTGTCTCTAGTAATTTCGCCCAGAGCACTGCCTCTCCTGTTGAATTGGTTTTGCTGGCTGGAGAGGCAGCTTTGATGCTGTTGGTACCCTGAGAATAGTTTTTGGCATGGCCATCTTCTATAAGAAAAAAGCACTAGCATGAAGTGAATGAGAGTTGACATGACAGATTGTATCTGCTGTGCCTCTTGGCCCCAAAGGCAGTCGTTTGTGGCTTAAAACTCAGTAACTCTGGAGGGACACAAATGTTCCTAATGGGCCCCAAACAGTCAGAAACACAGGCACCGTCCCAGAGCGCTGCAGAGCAGATTGAAATTAAATCAACACGTGAGGAATGCAAGGTGCACCTGTGTGGAGAGAAACCTCAGACTGGGGAGCAGCCACAGGCTGTCCCAGCGTGAGGAAGATCACTTGGAAAAGCCTGGCTGGGATGAAGGAACAAAACCCAAATGGAGCTTTACAAGGCTTCCGGRGGGAAGYGTCCCTGCCCATGGCACAGGGGTGGAACCAGGGGGTCTTCAGGGCCCCTTCCAGCCCAAACCATTCCATGGTCTGTGGCTCTGAGAGGACTGGCTGGCTCTGCCAGAGGAAAGCCCATCTCCCCCAGCGACGGGGCWGTGAAACACAACCTGTGCCCTTTGCGAGCCTCACTCTGCCTCCTGCCTGCACTGCAGGTGTGGACTGGCTCCAGCATGGATTTTTATTCCTTTCTGAGCGGTTGATTCCTCTCTCAAAGGCCAGCAGAGACCCTTGACCAGGCAGGATGGGCTCTCGGGGCACGCCTGGTTAATGAACCACYGCGGCACCTTTGTTTCCCTGGCTGCCTGCTGCCCTGCTCTCCCTTGTACAATTATTACAAAAATCAGACAGAACGTTGCCTTGAGATATGATTTTCATAGTGGGATAGATTTTATTATACCAGCCATACAATACCCGCTATTATCATTTTGATTATATGCTCCTCTCATTTGCRCTATTGGAACATTATCTGTAGTACATTCATTATTACTTTATAAGAAACCAAAACTACATCCTTAAGATGAATTGTAAGGAAGGATTTCTATTTCCTCAGATAGACACTTTGGCTGAGATCATTAAGTGGCAAACATTATTTGTAAAAGTTTATTTTATTTTATTTACGTAAACTCTAAAAGAAAGAAATAACATAGATATTTCTAACAGACAGAAAAGCCTGCGGCTAGTGGCAACAAATGACTGCAATTTAGAATTCATGTACTATTAAGAAGTTCTGATTAAATTGTAAGTTCCTTTGGAGGAAGGAAGTTGAACAAATGAGAATGTGGCCCGGTGAGCGYTGATGGGCTCGCAGGAGCCGAGGGGTCAGAGTGGCTCACAGGTTCCCTCTGCCCCACAGCCCAAGGTCTCTGAAGGTCAGATCCAGCATGAACCTCAGGGGAGAGGGCAGAGGGCCGGGGAGGGCTGTGTCTAAYAGCCCAGCTGGGTTTAAGGAGATGCTGGATCACCTGTATGGCTGGTTGTTGTGGTGGGRTGTAACAGCCTGTCCATCCCGGTTCTTTCCCCAGGTGCACCAATCGCCTCTCCCTTCCCCTCCCCTTGCCCCCTGCTGAGTGCTGTCTGTCAATCCGGCGTTCCAGCAAGGGCATCGTGTGATTGGCGATGTTCAAAAGATGCCTCTCAGCCCTGGGGACATTGGGCCATCCAGGTGTCATTTGTCCCCTGAGACTTCCCCCCTTAGCTGGTTGGTGGCTCCCTACCCCTTCCCTTCCCCTCTCCCCGGGGTTAAAAGACAAGGCAACCATGCGGCTCTTGGTTCTGTTGGAGCTGTTGCTGCATTCAGAGGTCTGTGTGCCAGGAATAAAGCTCTGGATCAAGCCCTCCAGCAGAACTCCACTCCTTTTTCCTTCACCTCGCCTTGAAGCCTCTCTGCCAGAGGTAACCCTGAGCTCCTGCATGCCTGGACTTGTCCCAAGCACCAGCTGCAGCATCCAGCTAACCAAAGGTGTCTCTGAGGTGAGACCACCWCAGCTGCCACCCTTGGTCCAGCAGCAAGGGCCAGACGAGCCCAGGCCCGTTCCATCCGGCAATATTGGTATCTCATTCCAGTAGCTGGTGAGCATCCCTCATCCCTCCCCGTGGGGGAGCCACCTTGTCCACAAACAGGGATGGAGGATTCTGCTCCCCRTCTTTTCTCTGTGTTGTCCTCACCGTGCAGGAATCCTCGTCCTTTTGCACASAGGGGAAAGGAAGAAAAACCCACCAGCCACAGGGACCTTACCCAGCTCTCTTGGTCYAGATCCATCCCTGCCTCCAACCAAACTGCCCAATTTCTGCTCAAATCCCGACCTTGTTCAAGGTCTAAATCTTCCCACAGCTACAATGCAATCAGATTTTCCCAGTTCCTCTGGGCGAACAGTGGCAGCGGCACCTGACTCCTGAGGCATTCCCTGGTTCTGTGAAGATGTCCCTGCTCAGTGCAGGGATGTTGGACCAGATGACCTCTAAAGGTCCCTTCCAGCCCTGTGATTCTGTGATTCAAGGACTTGGCAGAGCTGCCCAGCTGCCATGGCAGGGTCACACTTGCCACTCGTATTTAATGGACATCTCTTGTTTCAGCTGCAAGAGTGCAGGGTAACCCAAATTGTGGGTGCAGCTGGACCATCCCAAGGAAGCTGCTGATACGTGAAGCCCATTGCATCTTTAAGAAAGATAATTTGTGTCTTCACTGGAAGAGATCACACTTTGCTGTGTAGATAAGTACATTTTCAGGTTGATTGCAAATCATAAATATTTGATGTACTGTAATTACTAGTTCTTAAGTATCATTTTCCAAATTATTATTTCTATTAAATGCATAGAAACTTGGGATGGAAGAGTGAGTTAATGCAAAAACACTTCATCACTGCAGATCTGGGTTTAGGGAAGGTCATAAGTGAACTTGTCTTTTGTTTCTTCACACCTACCTGTCTCTGCAAACAAAGCAGAATCAGGTTGGGCTAGATGGTCTTTAAGGTCATTTCCAACCTAAATCATCTTGTGATGATACGAACTAGTAGAAACTGAAAACAAAAGTAATTCCCATGAGAATAAAGGTTGGRGTGCTGCTATGATTTTATGTTCCCCTTTACTCCACCTGGCCGCACCATCCTGTCTTTGGGCAAATGATTTCATCTCTGTCCTTGCTCAGAGCCATCAGTCAAATGGATTCCATTCTTCTGTCCTGGCTCTGTGATGAGGTTTGGCTGCTGTTTGCAAAGCACCCTGAGATCTCTGAGAGGAGACATCCTGCCCAGCCTGTTCACCTTCAGGCTGTTCCAAGCAGGACACAGACAGGGATGTGGGTGGATGAATCACCAGGGGCTCGCAAGGCCCAGCCCTTTGTACTCCAACAAATCCAGTCTTGACCTTCTGTGAGACCACTCACAGCCAGACCTCTATATTTAGCTATTTTTCCATACACCCCATCCACCCAACACCAAAATTTCCACTTGATGATGTTGGGCTTGAGCTGCTGGTGGTGATCCAGGGGCTGCAGCTCCTTCCGAGGCATCCAAGGGTGTCCTGCAGCCCCCAGACCTGGGCATGGCCGTGCTGTGTCCCCAGGGGTGGCACAGGTGGGTGGCTGCCATCCCCCCCTGTGGCCAGGGGATGTGGATTCCTGGTTTGGCTGTTTCTGTGTCACCCCTGGTGCTACCTGAGTGCACCTGTGCAGCAGCTCAATCATCACTTACAAGTTGGCAAACAGAAAGAAAATATCCCAACTAATCTGGAATAAGTCAGATATACTTTTTTTCACCTCTGGGGAGATTTTCAACTATAACAATGTAGCTTTGAGCTTCTGACAGATGCTAATGAATTGTTGTTTACATGTTTGATTTACTGCCTAAACAAAGATAAGACATGCTCTTGAAAACACATTGAATGCACAATCCAAACACATCCATTAAATCTGTCACAATAAACATGACAGCTTTCTTCTAACCTAACAACTGGCATGCCTCATTTACATATTAATGAGAAAACTGGGATCAGTCTGCACAAATTGCTTCTATCTTGTGTARGGGAAGCACTGAGTGACAGTGCAGCTCTCCATGGTGTAAATACAGCAAGTAAATACCTCTGCCATCTTAATGGATTTTATTTTTATTTGCCTATTTGGTTCCACGGTTATTGATTGGTTGTCTCTTGTGAGCTGCAGTGACAGGCTTTACAGGGGCAGGCACTGCAAGAGTTCCTTCAGCCTCCCTGGTGCCTGAGGTGTCTGCTGGGCTTTGGGGCTGGCAGCTCCCAAAAAGCCTTGGTTAAAGTCTGGATCTRCCTCAAAATTCCTAATCTCCCAGAGGTGAAAAGTGCTCTGCTGTCCCTGAAACACAGCTTACTCTTCTTAAACCTCTGGGGGATGAGCATTCTGCAGGTGGGAGTACAAAGCACAGAGGGGAAACTGCTAAAGAGCCAACCCTGTGCTACTTCAAGTGTGGATTGGCAGCTAAATCTCTGGAGTTACTTGGATTCCTAATTGTGCAGAGATTGTACATTTACCCCCTGTGCTGTGAGCCTGACAGTGGCATCTCAGCTGCATGGAAAATGGAAATCTGAGATTCAGGCATAGCAGAGACCTATAAAAGAGTTTTTCCTGGGCCCTGGAAACTTTGAAGCCCCATCAGCAGGGAGTTACACGCTATCTACTGTGGTTTTGTCAGTATCTGTACCCTGCATTGCATTTGAGAATACTYGAACCCCTAATTTATGTATCTGTAATTGTTTACAAGTTGGATATCTGTCCCACAGGGGTGCCTGGGCTCTCTCTGTGCCAGTGGAGGAAGCTCAGAGCCKACACAGGGCAGACCCTGTCACCTGCACCATCACCAGCCTCAGGAGCCTTGGGGGCTCTGCCTGGGAGGAACCCCAGGAAGCCTGGTCTGACTTTTGGACAGCTCAGGGAGATAGGATGAATTGCCCCTTCAATGCCACTGACTTTCACTCAGATATACATCCTGAAGTGCTCAAATTACCTTCCAGAACGGCACTCAGCTTTGAAATCAGCAGCCACTGCTGGCAGAGGGGCTTGGAGCCTGTGTTGACACAGCCCTGCATGGCCTCATGCAAGGCACCATCCATGCTCAGGATGCTCTCAAGTAGGTCCCAAAGCATGTGGTGGACCCTAGATGCAGTGCCATTAAATATTAGCAAATTGGGGATCACTGCAGTGAGCCTGAGTTCCCAGAGATGAAGGCTCCTGCAGCAGGGACATGGGAAATTGCCTGCTCCAGGTCCACACCAACACAAATCCGAGGTGCAATCCTCAAATCCAGCCAAAACCTGACTAGAACAGGAGGAATGCTACGTGTTTCCAACAGAAGCAGCTTTCCAGCACTCAGAGGCAGAAGTTGTGACCATCAGGTGTCTTTCTGAGGGCACTAGGGAGCTCTTTGAGGAGTTTTGATCTGCCTCTGGTTGTACACTTAAGACACAGCTTGGGCTTTGGGTATAGGGAAGTTTCCTCTTGTAATAGTTTGCTCTAAAAGGCTGTATGAATAACACTAGAAATGATCCAAACTGTTCCAAAGGACTCCAGGGAAATTAATGCACTCCTATGCTTTTGTTTTGAAGTTAATTTTTTTTTTGGGTCTCAATGAACTATTCCCTCTCCACAAAATTGTGCACACTGCTTTATTCTTCTGAGGCCCACAGAACCAAACATTTCAGAAGACTAATTTATCTCCTGGAATTTACAGTCCTATTTCTAGATTAAAAGGGCTGTGTTCAGTTACTCTTGGATATAGATTCCTCCTCCTCCTCCTCCTCTCCATGGCTCTGTTATCTGACTCACGTCTCCAGACATTACTGGCTTGCCCCTGAAGTAGTCTTTCATCTGTTTATGGTTGAACAGTTTGTGTGCTACTGGGGCATGGCATAATAACTGAATTTATATTAAATAATTAACATCAAATGAAACAGATTTCTGCCACAAATGCTGTTCCCATCCAGTTCTACAGAACTGCACTCAAACAGCTGAAAGCACCCAGAGAAACCCGGACAACCTCTCCCAAAATAAAGGGAGCCCAAATAAAACCAGCCCCCAAAGTTTCTCTGGTGACAAAGACCTTCACTGAGATGCAGAGGCAGAGCCCCAGCCTGGTTCAGGGAGAGGCTCTGGGAGTCCATGGGGTGGCTCACAGAGTGAGCTGTTGCTCGCCCGTGCTGAGCACAATTAGTCGTGTACAGCATCCAAGCAAGGAACTGATTTAATTTCCCTGTCAATCAGCAAGGAAAAAGGGCCAGCACAACGCAGAGAGTCGCTTCTCTTCAATCTGAGAAGAGCTTTGGGGGAAATATTGTAAATGTCATAATACAATATGTTAAATATAGTAGTTAAAATACTGTTCTGCAGCCAAATCGTTTCTTAGACGCACACACAACTCCCACTGGCAGGAACAGGAGTTGTGCAGCGTAGCCCCAAATGAGGAAAAGCTGTTCTGGGCAGGAAAAGAGGTTTTTCTGTGTGTGTGGTGTGTGTGTGAGTGTGTGAGTGTGTGATTCTGCCCTCTGATGGCAACAGGCACCTGTGGATATGAAAATATTCTGAATAACTTTGRAGGCTAATGAGGAATAATTTTGGAAGAGATTTCCAATCCTGTGCTCCAGGAATAAATCCTAGGTCCAAGCCAGCRTTTCTGTCCCTCTCTACTAATGAGCTGTGGGCTAAGGAAGAGAAGCCAAGGAGACCCCAGCCTTAATCCTGACTTGAACACTCCCTGTTTGTGGAGGCATGCAGACACTGAAAGCTGCTTATCCCACACTGTGTGAAACCTTAGACATGAGGTGCTGATAAGGGCAGCAGCTGTGCAGAGGCTGAGCACAGGGACTCTGCTTCCCATGTTCTKCAGTGGCACCTTCCCATCTGAACCTACAGCAGCTGCACAGGCAGAGGTTTGCTCCAGCTAAAGCCATTCCCAACCAGGGAGCAGGGAACTGCCAGGTCCCTGGCTCCAGCACAGGGCAAAGTTAATAAATACAAATATAATCACAGAAGCATGGAATGGTCTGGGTAGGAAGGGACCTTGGAGCCCACCCAGTGCCATGGGCAGGGACACCTCCCACTGTCCCAGGTGCTCCAGATTCCATCCAGCCTGGCCTTGGGCACTGCCAGGGATCCAGGGGCAGCCCCAGCTGCTCTGGGCACCTGTGCCAGGGCCTGCCCCCCTCACAGGGAACAATTCCTTCCCAAAATCCCACCTAATCCTTCCTTCTGGCAGTTTGAAGCCATTAGATACAAAAAGCCATTTATTTCAGGTAAAAACCATTAGACAGATAAATACTGTTTCCCTGGCAGTGATGGCTCCAGGTTGCAGCTTGGTCTTCATAATCACCTTAATCTTTGTAACCACAAAGAGGTGATGGAGCCTCCATGCCTGGAGGTGTCCAAGAAATGGGTGGATGTGGCACTCAGAGCTCTGGTCTGGGTGACAAGGTGGTGATCAGTGACAGCTTGTACTCAGTGATCTTGGAAATATTTTCCATCCTCAATGACTCTGCATGATTCTATGTAGTTGTGGGAAAGCTATCATTTTGGGCCACCAGATGTGTCCTGGTCCATACTTTCCCTTCCTCCTGCCTGCTCCCCATGAGGAGCTAAGGCCATATTTTGATATATTCTCCATATTTGATCATATTCTTTAGCCACCAGCAGGAAGCCACATAAAGCAGAAGCTGCCCAGTAATTAAAGAGCCCAGAGCAGTCAGCAGATGTGGACACTGAAGGAGGTGTGAGACCACTCTAAGGAGGAACAAGTCAGCACAGCTGAGTATGAACAGAGGAGTGGGAAGAGGAAGAAAGAGCCACAATCCATCCTTTGGRCTTTTCCCATGTAAATTTGTCTTATCCCTTAAAAATCCATTAATATTTTTTATAGAGTTGACACACCGAGGCAAATTAATTACACAATTTAAGAAGGTTTTATATGAGGGAAAAAAAAAAAAAAAGGAGTTCCTGCTATTTGCTTTAACTGCTCAGAAGTTGCATGTGGCAAACACTTATTCTCAAATTGAGTGCCACATAATGGCTCCCATTACACCTCCTCCATGCCACTCAGGCTGTTACAGATCTTTATCACATTTCTCCTTCAATCATCTCATTTTCCAGGCTGAGGGGACTTCAGGGGAACAGCACACAATATTCAAGAGGTGAGCACACAGGAATTTATCTAGTGCCATGATGATGTTGTCTGGTTCAGTGACATTTTGCTGCAGTTGTGGCGGTGGAAGGATRCAGATGGATCAGAGCTCATGGACAGCTGCAGCACCTTTTATTGCACCAACCATACAGCTGGAAAAGTTAAATGAGCTTTCAGGCACAAATGCCTATAGATTCTAGCTGGCTTTCTGGCTGCCTAGGAGCTTTGACTGATGTTTCTTCAAACTATCAGCAGTGGCTCTCAGATCTCATTTCTAAGTGGTGAGAGCTGAAGAGGAGCTCATCAGTGAGTACACAAGGACAAGGCTGGGGGCTTCCTTTGAGCTGGGCAGAATTGAATTCCATCTGCTGTTTTGCCACGGAGTCCTTTGGCACCATGGGACCCTCTGCAGCTCTCTGACGGCTTTGCCTTTGCCTTTTGCACCATTTTGTAACATCATTTCACTATTCCTTTGTTTTCYGGAGGAAATTTGTAAAAGGAGGTGAATAAAACGCAGGGGTAGAAATACTCTGTTTTTCTTCTGCAGTAGGGCACAGGTATTGATGGGCTCAATAGCTATTCAGGATGAAGAATCTCTCCAACATAAGAGTTTTTACTGAGGCATCGTTGGCCCTTTAAAATCCTGGTTCCCACAGATTTTTTCCTGCTGGGTCCTGCTCATTACAGTTTCCAGCAGTGCAGCTGTCATTTCGGGCTCACCTCGCCTCCAGGATCCCAGTTGGGAAAGCCTTGTTAAACTCTCACATTGCAGAGCAATCAAACATGTTTGTTTGATTGTTTGTTTGTTTGTTTGTGATGATTTATGCTGTGATTAGGCTTTTGATATTACACTGGTTGGGGTAAGGTGCAAGCAAGCTCTTGAAACAGTGCCAGCACTAAGTCAATATTTCATTAAGACTCATTTATGAGAGAGCTGATGAAGGACTAGAGTGAGGTCTCTACACATTTCATATTCATCTATTTGGGTGAGGCAGCTGATTGTTTAAAATATATTTAGATACTTGGTTGTAACTGATACAATTCCTAATGTGGGAACAGTCATAATGATAGAAAGTGTCTTTTATGAACAAAATTTAATCTGCCTCCCTATAAAAATTAAAAGTGATTGTAAATATGTGAGAGTAAAGACACTCCTGTTGCTGTGCCTGTGTGGCTGTACAGATGCAGCTCTGCAGAGCAGGGGGAAAGTTTGAAAGAAGAGCCTGGGCATCATTGAGACCAGGCTGGGCTGCCTGTGGCAGGATTTATTTACAGTATTTTTGGCAAGGGCATATATTTCCTCCCTGGATTTTCCCTTCTGCTCAATCTCTTTGCTCTCCCTATCACACWCAGCTAATCCACACTGTGGGACACTCACTTGCCAAGGCTCCTCCATGCTCCCCACTCAGCCCAGGCACCAGGAGAGTTTTCCGCACCCTAAGCTGCCCTGTGAGGGAGGAGCACACAAGTTGGCTGAGGAAGCATCCTCACAATGAGCTCCTCATCCAGTGCCCACTGACAGGGAAGGCTTGAACAGCACAGAAAGGCTGGTGTCAGAGGGAGGCAACGAAGTGAAATGTTTCTCCAGCCCTGACAAACAGCTGGCACCGGTGCCGCCAGGGAAGATTAATGCCTCCCTTCTCCTCACCTGCGCCGACACCGTGTTCTCTGACACGTCTAATTGCAGGAGCTGAGGTGTAGCAAGTGTCACMCTCACTTAAAACGCTCTCAGGTAACGGGTCTGTGATGATGTGGAGACAAACAGGAGGTCAACAGGCAGGTCTTCATCTCCTGCAGGAGGGAGGAGGGCTGCGTGCCTGCCGCGCCGGTCGCGATCGCCGCTTTCCTGTGCTGCAGGGAAATCACACACCGAGGTCAGCACGCTCCCTGAGATGCTGCCAAAATATGTATTTCCTTTCCGCAGACCTTTTTTGAAGAAAGGTCTCAGGCTGGAGACTGTAATTAATAAGGGAAATATTTATACAGTGTCACAGAATTTACCAGTCACTCTATAAACACAGATGATCCATGTTCCCTGTCCCAAAGCACTTACGGGCTAAAAAAGGCAAGAGACACGGAGCAGCTTAGATGAGGGAGGGAGCAGGGGTTATTAATGGTGAGAAGGAAGAGGATGGRTTGCAGGGAGAAGGGAAAGCTTCATCGTGGAAATCCAGGTGGTTGTAGGCCAGGATGGAAAAGTTGAAGATTGAGGCAAAAGTGTTTTGAAGGGGCAGATGCAGATGTGGGCACATCTGGTGAGAAAACTGCAGAGGGGCTCCACAGCAGATATTCAGTAAAGGCCCTTCAGGATGTGGGCTGTCTTTCCCTCAGCAGAAAGGATGAGCAGAGGGCTGGAGCTCCTGGTGGGCTGGGAAAGCTGCTGGAGCAAGGAGAGCTGAGGGAAAGGTCAGAGCCAGTGATGGAGAAGGGCAGAAAAGSATTTCAGAAAACGCTGAATGAACGTGTGGTGGAGACAGGAGAAGTAGGAGCACACTGCTGCAGAGAGGAGGGGAAGCGAGATAAAGGAAAGGAAGTTCAGGCAGCAAGAGTTAAGAACTTTGCCATTGATTCTGGGGACAAAGGAGGAAAATAAATGATAGAGAAGTGAGTGGGATTAGGGGAAGTGCTCAAAGATAAGCATGGCACGAAGGTAGAAAGCAAAAGACAAAGGCAAGCAGGCAGCACAGGGCAAGAATTAATCAGGGTGAGGCAACTGGAGGGGACACAACCCAGCAGCCCGAGCCACTTCTGACATTGTCATTTTTCTCCTCTGCTGGAAAAAAAAAAAAAAGAAATTAAGATGATTTTCAAACATCTGGGCAATAAAAGTGAGGCATTGCAAGCCCCCCCAGCTTGATTCAGCCCCCTTGTGCCTGGGGTGGGGTTGCAGYGAGCGCTGTGAGAAGCAATCCTGCAGCTCTGCTACGCTTGGTGAAATTGGTCCTCATCTGAAAACCACYGAGTTCAGGCAATTCAAATATTCAGTAGTTTCCAATATTCCCTTGGAAAGATAAAGTCTACGTATGCCTGGGTTTTGAAGTAGTAAAATGCCACAGTATTTTTAGTCTTTGTTTGATCAAAGAAAAATGAACCAGATAGACAAGTGAAAAATTACCCAGGAGCTGAAGTCACTGGTGATGTCTTTTATTGCACTATCATACAAATAGGAAGGATGTTCTTTTCATCTGACATAATGAAAAATGTATACCCTTTTCAAACTCACTGGTATTCATTCTGAAGTTAGCCCTCCCCAAAAAAAAAAACCAAAAAAAAACCCCTTGACGTTACCTAGAACTTGACAAGTTCTGATTAATTTAATAGAAAAAATTCTCTTGATATCAAATACCAGCTACTGTTCAGGAGAAGGTGAAGGGAATATGAATTTTATTTTAAACTCATCTATTACGTACAAGTAATAATAAAGAGCAATTTTCAGACTTTTCTCGTACTAATATTTTTTGTTCATATTAGATTAATCAAGACAAATATTCTCAGAAGACTTGGGGATGGCYCATCCCTGAGTAGTTACAGCTCCAAGCATTATCCAATCAGGTAGGCAAAATGAGGTTTTTATACCATGTGAAAAATGTGTTCTGCTCCAAAATTCCAGTGCTTTTCCACCACAGAGGTGTCAGCCAGTGCTGGGGCCACGTTGTGCAAAGAATGTGGGGCACTTCAGCACGACATCCTCCATCCCCCCTGGCTAAAAGTCCAGTTTGGGACCAGAAACGAAAAGCTGGTGGTGGAGTGTGACTGGGGACAGACACCCACAGTTARGTGACGTTCCCAAGGTCACAGGGGAAGTCTAGGGCAGAAATAAACCCTGAAATCCAATCTCTTGGGTCCCATCCAGTTCCTTAACCAGAAAACCCTCTTACCACATCCTGTGCCAGCAAAGTCAAGGCAGTTGTGGCAGCTCCTGCTGAGGTAACAGCAGCTGTGGCTCTCCTTTGGGCTCTGCCTCCACACTTTTTGAAGCTGATGGAGAAAGTCCTGCTGAGTGGAAGGGCCCACAGTCAAGCCCTGAGGTGCTTTCATGCTGGTTTTTCTTTCATTTGATTCTGCACAATGTCAGCGAAAATGCCCTCCCAGCTCAGAGCCCTCTGTGGGTTTGAAGCAGAGGTGGCCACATCCAGCTCGGGTCTGCAGCCTCACCTTTGCTCCAGATCAATGCCCCCCTACACCTCCAYGAGGACAAAGAAGCACTTGCTTTCACTCCAGATTTCATGGCAGCTCATGGAGGCTGCATTTGAGCTGCTGTTTATCATAAAGCACGTTAGCAGTCYGTGGAATTCTGAGCTGAAGCTGGGATGCAAAAGAAGATCCTTCCCAAAATACGCTTTAGGGATGTATGACTGCATCCACCAAGTATTCCCAAATAAATGGGACAGCTCCTGGCTGTGCCACTGGGTGGTTTGTGATGGAGGTGCAGCCAGAGAGATGCTGGAGAAATTCTTGTGGCTCTTGGAGCATTTCTGTGTGCTCGAATCACTGCTCTTCTGCTCTCTGTAGGACTAAAAGGTCTGGCTGTTGAAGGTTCTTTTGTCAGAAGACTCTTATTCCAAGCTTTTCCTCCCCTTATCTCCACCAGAAGGAGGGAGGTGACAGGACAGCTTTCTAGGAATCACACTGCTRTCCACAGGCAGTTTCACCAGCAGATCCTTATCCAGCCTCTGGGGTGAAGGTTTTCTGCAGGTAGTTGCAGAAACACAATATTTGTATATTTCAAAGACAAGGGATATTTTTATTTTCTACCAGTTTTCATGCAGAATAATAATCCCCACCACTTTGCAGGATCCTTGTCATAAAAGACTTCTGGGATGGATTAAACTCCTTGGCACCTCCTCAGTGATTTATCAATCTCAACAGGCTTTTATTGCTTTGTTCACTACAGCACAGGAGAGATTATCCCTTAMATATACTTGACTCTTTTGGTACCATTCAATTACACCAAAAAGAGCCCCAACACATACACAATTATTTTGAACTACTTCTCCAGTGAGGAGCAATTGATCTTTGAGAGTCTCTTCCTCTTCTTGTTATGCTGATTAATAGCCTTGGAGTTAGTCCCTGAGAGGAAAACATTTCCAAAAATAGATGACAGTCTCCATCTTCATACTTTAATTCCTCAAGGGTCCTTTGCATCCACAACGAAGCCTGGAGGAATATTCCCATTTCCCCCCATCTTTTTTAGCCTTGTCACCCCCATGATGGAGCCACCCAGCTCCCAGGGCAGGGGATGGAAATGGGAATTCTTGGCGCCACTCAGGGCCACCCTGTGTGTCCCTGTGACCCATGAAAAGCTGTCAATGTCCYCTGGGGGTGCACCATGTGAGGGAGTGCCTCAGGAACCACTGGAGAGAGCCCAGTGCTTCCTGAGCAGCTCTGCTCCAGTGCTGAGGGGAGAGGAGCATCACCCTCATCCACTGAGGAGGAAACTCCTGTGCAAATACTGACAGAAAGCCTGGGCAGGGGAGAGGGTGGGTGGTAAACWGGRGGAGGACAGTGCCACGATGCAGCAYGKGGCCTGGGGAGCCCACCTTGCTGCTGGTGACAGGTTGGTGCCTTGTCCTGCTTTTCAACACTTCCAGCTGCTCTGGTGGCGAGCACCTGAGCTGCAGTCACTTGGAGATGCTCATGGCACTCTCACCCTTGGAGATGCTTTTAGTGCTSTCCCATCCAAACAGAAATACCCAGAGGAAGGAGGTGACTGTGAACCTCAGACCCATCCCATCCMRTTGGACTGGATGATCTSAGGGGGCTTTTCCAGCCTGAAGGATTCCATGATTGTGTGGAACACCCGGAGAGGAGCGGGGCTCTGTGCCCTGGTGGGGCTCYGTGATCCTGCTGCTGGAGCTCCACGTGCTTTCCCCTTAAAGGAACAACACAGGCTTGGCTTGCAAACAAAATAATGATCTTTTCTTACTTTTCAGGAAATGATTTTTAATATAGTTTATTGAAGCGAGGGGAAAACAATTTAATTGTGAGAGCTGCTGTGAACCGTATTTAACCCCCAACGTACTAAAAAGAGGGTTTGCAGATAAGTTATGGTTTTTAATCTAAGTTAAACCATTATGTACATAAGCACTATGTTTTTACTATTCTAATAACTGCCAGCTTGGACTTACCTATTCTTTTTTTATCATCTTTTTTGTCTTCCAAGACAGACGGCTGCATTTGAACTTTAAGAAATATTTTATACTTTATTTGTCTTCATTTTTTTTCTACACTGTGGTGCAATACTGAATCCTTAACTCTGAGCATGATTTCCCTCAGCACATGTGTAACTTACTGGCTTTCCTGGCAGGTTGGAAACGGCTGGATAAAATTCCTGCTTTTAAGAAGTGCATGGAAATGGTCACATCTCAACTGTCCTGGATGGCATCCAGTGATCTGTTGTTAGCTCAACCTTCTGATTAATAATTTACATACACTTTACTAGCACTTGAAATGAAGTTTCTTCCCTGCAATGATTAATTACCGAATGAACAGTATYGAAAACATATTGTTCTTATCATTCATTTGGGGAGATAATCTTGGTAAAACACATAATTAATTATGTGACAGCCACGGAGAGAGTTTAAGATTTACACTGATTTTTTGCCCCTTGAATAAGAGTCCTTAGGTTGCAACAAAACCCTCTACAATTGCAATTAAGTATGTGAAATTTATATGTAAAAAAAAAAAAAAAGGACATTTTAAGAAAGAAAACTTGACTTTTAAGTTCTCCTGTACATAAACACSACATCATTGTGCTCCTTCCCTGTACTCCACGTGCCTTTCCTGRCCAGCCCCAGCACAGCTTTACAAGCACGAATTAATCAGAGTTTCCCAACAGCCCTGGCCATAGGTCGGGTCACAGTGCCCTGCTGCAGCACAGCCAGGTGGGGCAACACTGGCTGAAGACAAGGAGGGAAAGGGCAAAGACAAGAAAAGAGCCCCGGAGATCTCTGCAGCTTCACCCCACTGCCAGCCAGGGCATCCTGCACGGATATATTAATAACTCCTCTTCATTCCCACGTCCTCCGTTATTAAAAAATACATCAGAATCACTCTGTTCCCAGCAAACAATAATCCACAGGCTGYAATTTTAGCAAAACTTCTTTTTTTAGGCCTTTTTATCCAGCTTTGCAGAGAAATGAACATTTCTTCCCACTCTAACCACTTTTATGACCACTTTTCAAGTGCTYTCCAGGGGTGACCATGGTGCTTAGCTCCTGTCCCACCGCAGCACCAGCAGCTACTGGCATGGCCCAATAAATGACAAAAAAATCTCTGGTGTCACTTCTGAGTCCTCCTCTCTCTGTGGGATTTTGGGCCAACCTCCACCTCCAAGATCCCAGCCCTCCCTGCAGTTCTGTCCCATCAGTGGCAGGTAGACARTGTTCTTCCTTAGGATGAAGTTCCACCTGCTTCAGTTCTCTCCCAAACACATTTTAAGTATTCTTAGTATGTCACAGACATCTTTTCTGAAAAGGATTTTTCCTCCTGAGAAGCTGAGAGGCCTCAGGAACCAAATGTAACCAATGGTTATCTGCTGCTGTGGGATGCAACAGGTGCAGCTGGGATTGGTCTCATGTGGTTGTTTCTAATTAATGGCCAATTACAGCCCAGCTGGCTCAGACTCTCTGAGACACAAGACTTTGTTATCATTCCTTCTTTTTCCATTCTTAGCTAGTCTTCTGATGAAATCCTTTCTTCTGTTCTTTTAGTATAGTTTTAATGTAATATATATCATAAAATAATAAATCAGCCTTCTGAAACATGGAGTCAGATCCTCGTCTCTTGCCTCATCCTAAGACCCCTGAGAACACGGTCACATTAGTCCCCAAAAGATCTCAGACATTTTTAATCTGTGCCTTTCAGCATCCTCCATGGGTGCTATTGCAGCCAGGGATGGTTTGAGCTGAAAGGGTCCTGTGAGCAAGACAGGATAATGGGATGTGCTCCCTGGAAAAACTGGTGCTGCCTAAAAGGATTGCTGCCCACACAGGGATTTATCTCTGGGACATGATCAGTAAAAAATCTATGATGAAAAAATTACTCTGTTTGGGACTAAACCCACAAGCCTGCAGACTCCTGGGGAGGCTGGAGCCCAGGGACACGACCCAGGGGAAGAGAGGTCAGTCGTGGTTCTGCTCTGGGACTCAAACAGGCTTTGTCTTACCCAGCCTTTTTCCACCCCGAAGCAGCTCCTGGCAACAGTTTCCAGCAGCACCAGCGTGTGCTGGCAGCCTCCCTGTCTCTCGCTTGCAGATAAGGGTTACAATGGCATCGGGGTGG